>JAUZNK010077811.1:0-13462 GCA_035046665.1 Euphysa ruthae | reverse complement strand
CATAACATGAACGACGCAACAAGCAACGCATAACAGATAACACATAACATGAACGACGCAACAAGCAACGCATAACACGATTTAACATGTTTTATAATTATAACTATTAAACTATTTATAACTATTTTATAAATTTAACTATTAAAAAATAAATTTTTAAACTTGAATTTTAAAACCGAAAAAAAAAATTTTAAGTTGTAGCGCTTATATATGACATTTAGTATGATGAAATTAGCGAACAGACCTATGAGTTTTTTTTTTAAATAAATGCGAACCCTGTTTGTAAGTCGAAAATTTTATTGCAGGTAGATAAATGGGTAAATTATTGGGGATTTTTATCTTGAATCTAAAATAATTAAAGCTAAAGTAAAGAAAAGGAACCGAAAATATTCTTAGGAAAAATGATATTAAAGGATGCTGTAGTAGCTTACATCAAGAACACAGTTTTCAAGCCATCTGAATATGTTTTTATTTATATAAAGGCGTATATTTATATCAAGGCATGTATTTATATCTGCTCTTTTCGTTCTCAAGACAGATCACAGCAATAGTCTAAGCTCATTAAAATTTAGAATACAAAATATTTAGGTACTGAAGTATTTTCTTCAAGCTTATCAGTATATTTAAACTCTTTTTAAAGTCAGAAATTAAAAGATAAATCCAGCTTTTATTTTCTCAACAATTCTATTTAATCTTAGTTTATAGTTTAATGAAATTCTCCACATTTTAAAAGTTTGAGAATTACAAGAAAATACGAGTTGCTTCAATGTATCTTACCTGCTCTGAGCCAATGCTCTTGCATCTGAGACAAGTCCTGGAACAAATCTGAAACACAAAGACAAATCTTTTAACCAAATTGGATAAATTCATATAACTTGTCATTAATTCAAGCATCGGATTTTTCCACAGAAACTACTATCCTAAAAATATAAAGTGTTAAGATCATTTGTGCTATAAACCAATAATATTAACGGAAAATTGAAATTTGAAAATTAAATTGGACTAAATTGCATCGATCTTATTAAGACTGTATTACACAACCTGTACAACCTATTGTACCAGAATTTCAATATAAATTTTGGATCACTTTATAATTTTGGGAGAATGATTATTTACATGTTGCGGTTGCTGATCTGGTTCCATTCATGAAAACTCGAATAAGCTTCAAGCTATAAAACTATAACACCAACAAGGAAAACACCTGTTTATTGTTCAAAGTAAAAACTGGTTCTCGCTTTTTTCAAATCCATAATGCAAGAAACTTTTTAGGGAAGGAGGTGTTATTTACAAAACACTCAGAATTTACTTTGTTTATAAAAAACATAGAAATTTGTCTTAAAAAAAATTGTTCATACTTTTCTACCTTTTACGTCACCACCATTACCTCTACCACTAAGTCTTTTTTTGTTTTGAAGATGTATATTCCTGAAACATCATGCTATTTCCTTAGATTTATTTGTACTGTATTTGAGCTCCAGAAAATATTAAAATCTTAATTAAACTATTTATAAGATATTTTTATATAGATATTTATTTTTCCCTCAAAATATTTCAAAAGCAATAACTTTCCAAAATATTATGACACAGTAATCTTTTTAAAATTCAAACAGTGGGATAGAAATGGGCTTTACCGTGGCACAGGCAACTCTACAATAATTTAGAAAAATTCATAGACACACTACATCAACTTTAAATGCCACGAATATATACCTTGAGTATCTATTGAGCTTGCTTTTTCTTCGTGAGGGTAGAACACATCTGAATTCCTTGATAATTTTTCCAAGGGGGAAAGCGATGGTAAAGATTCCTAAAATAAATTAATTGAACGGTTATTAAACGTTTTTTAAGTTCGGATAATTACCAGTTAGCAGCACTTTTATGAGAAATACAATTAATACCTATTTCGAATTCATTACTCAATGAAAGTTTGTACCAAATGTTTGTACCAAATGTTTGAAAAGCAATTCATAAGGAATCAAAAGGCAAGCATTTGAAGGTAAAATTTTTACTTTATTTCAAATTTTATTGATTGTAATTTGATTTCTTGCAAGTTCCCTTGAGAAATTATTTTATCCCTGCCACCTTGGATCTTCTCCATCGCTTTTAAAGCTAAAACTTTTCTTATATTTTATCTTTTAGCTGTAACGGTTTTCTTGTAATGAAAAAAAATTGATAAAGTTATTTCCTACAGCTTCGCCATTTGAAACTGGCAATGTCATCTTTTCAAAGAAGAAAATGGCGGCGTTGATGATTTAGGTTTTTAGCACTTCGTATTCTCAATCTCAGACATAGCTGGTAAATCAGGCACAAATAGGAAACCAGTCACACATATCTTTTTCCACTGTTTCTTCAACCTAAGTTTCTTTGAAATCACGATTAAACAAGTTCTAAAAATTAGGTTTGTTTAAATTTTCTACGAGACAAGTTTAAATAAAAAATGCCGGAATATTTTCCAGAAATTCGAAAAAAAATGGTAATTTCTTAATTGTATTGAAATGGAAAACAGGAAAAACCAACCTAAGAAATTTGGATCATCTTTTTTTACCAAATTAAATTTTACTTTTAGCATTGAGTAGCACTCGTCCTAACTGAGGGAAACAAATAACCCTGATCCTATTTACCTAGGTGCAATGAACCAGCTATGTAACTTTTGCAATGATCTTAAATTTAATGCTGAAACTCATTTTCGATGTTGACATAAGAGTAAAGTATAATCGCTGACATGATCTCCTCCAGAGTTGCATGATTTAATTACAGGCCATGAAAATTTTCAAAAATTCATTCGTAACTGTAACGCATCATTGTCATTCGCTTCTTAAGAGGTCAACATTGCGCCAATACCAAATTAGGGCTTATTCTATATTAGGGTCTGTGGGCAAATTTGTCATCGTGTTGGTAATTTATTACCAGAAAAAAAATACAACCCCAAGTTATGGTCAATTGTGATGCTTATCATGCTGTTGCAGCATTAATTTTTGGAATGCGGCATCCAGCTAATGAATAGTTGTATTCCAACTTTAACTAATTGTTTAGATTGTTGATAGGTAAGCGCACCAGAATCAATATGGCGTTTATATGATAACATTGGTATTCTGTTTATCGCTAAATTTTCAACTCCGAAATGGGCGCTGTTTCTCATTAATGGATTAAGTTAAAAGATAACTAAGGTTTAATTTGATATAGATCTATTCCAATCTGAGATCAACTGTCCTACAAATAAATCTAAGCTCTTTTGTATAAAAAAATATAAGGAAGTATAATATATAAGTCCTTAGAGTATAATTTATTTACATAATACAATTGCAATTTATTAATATAATTACAAATTATTATCCAACTAATTATGACATGTGCATGAGGGAGTTAAGTTATAATTTAAAGCATTTTATGAGTTGATTAATCTTTTAACTAATTGCTTGAATTTAATGATGTGTCCAAAGTTCATATTTCAATATAATCATTACAGGCGCCGTATTTATTTTAGAGAGAGAAGAATTTCAAGCGTTGGACCGTGCAGATAACAAACTGACAACATTAATGGCATGGTTTGAATTATATTCAGAAAATTTAGATGCCCGTCAGTATAAATATTTGGAAATTCCCACACATTTCTTTTTTAAATATATAAATGGAATGCCAGAAAAAGAGGGTGTGATAGTCAGTCCTGCTCAAGGTGAATTATATTTTATTCGTCTTTTGTTATTACATACTACAGGGTGTACCTCTTTTGAAGATTTATCACCCTTGATGGTAGAATTGTTGACACTTTCCGTGAGCAATGTACTATAAAATTTCTATTGTGTGATGATACAAAATGGGAAAATACCCTTTTTGAATCTGTTGTCAATCAGATGCCGAGAAAAATAAGGCAATTAAATTTATGTTTAAATGTATGAAAAATTAAAACATTACAACATTTTAAACGACGTAGTGTGATGCTATGCATTAAATCCCTACTTAGCAGGATGCGTCCAACTTCTCACTTTAAATTTATTTTTTGATTTAGGTTTTTTCTTTTTTTATAAAAAAAATAAAAGAAATCAAATTTCACTGTAACAGTTAGTTAGTTTAAGTATTCAAACGTATTTGTAACGTGGGGCCAGTAAATAGCTTTAAGCTAATTTTTGTAGATAGAGCTCTCACATTAGTATATAATTATACTATATATTTAAGTCTAGCTATCTCTATAATAATAATACTAAATGTTCAAAGAGCTCGCATAGCATGCGAGAGATACGGGGACCGATGCCGCGGTCCTAAAATTTATTTTTACTGTTTCAAAGATTTCTTTTTAAACGTATCAATTAGCCAAATGTTATTGAGTATATAACTAGTTAATGACATATTAATAGTGGCGTTATAACAGTATATGTCGCGTCTGAGCTTCGTTTGTTTTCACACCGTATTAGAATAAGGAAAATTTTTACCTAGATATTTTAGCATATCGAAATTGAATTATCTTATTTTTGACATAAAAGAAATGCATTTAATAAAAAAAAATCTAATTTCCACAAGACATGGCAAATCATTTCGGCTTTCAGCATAAATGAAAGTTACTGAATAAGTTACGTGCTTTTTCAAAACTTCAATCCGTGATTTCCTAAATTTTTAAAAATCTTTGGGTAAAACTACCAAAAAGATTTGAATTTATTTGAATTTTATAAAATCATGTGCTTTTTCAGATAAAATGCTTATTTAGGTTTTAAAGATACCTCCTCATAAATGCAAGGTACCTTCTGATAAATAAAGGCACTTCCTTATAAATATAAGGTACCACCTGATAAATATAAGGTACCTTCTGATAAATGAAGGCACTTCCTTATAAATATAAGGTACTACCTGATAAGTATAGGGTACCTTCTGATACATAAAGGCACCTCTTTTAAATATAAGGTACATACTGATAAATATAGATACCACCTGATAAATATAAGATACCACCTGATAAATAAAGGCACCTCCTTATAAATATAAGGTACCACCTGATAAATATAAGGTACCTTCTGATAAATACAAGATATCTCCTGATAAATATAAGATACCTCCTGATAAATATAAGGTACTTCTTGATCCTCCTCTTGGAACATCTTCATCTAATAATTTCAAGTAAAAAAGTCGCTTTCAAGATTTTCTGAAAGTCTATCTGGATGAATATTATTTTTTTCTTTTTATAATAGAGAAATACGCTTTTTATATTTTGGTAAAAGAGACAGAATTTCTTTTTCTTAGTATAGTTCTTTAATAAAAAATTTTCTTAAACTATTTCCTTCTCACACTATCTCTTAATTCAACCTTTTTAAGTTTCTCTCTGTTCTTTATAATCCAACGTATTCTCTCTCTTCTTTATTTTAGTACGCAGATGTTTTTGTGTTCCTTTATCATGTATTTGCGTGAATTTATAGATGAAATAAAATCTGTTCAACTGCTCTTTATTTTTTGTGTGAATAAAAAACAAACTCTTTGCTTTGTTTATAAACGAATGAGATTTTATATGCAAATATTTTGCCTTATAAAATATAACAAATGTATATTAAAAGAATAATTTCTATTTTAACTATTTTTAAATATAATATCTAAAACTTGTAGCAAGCAATCAGCACATGTATTTTCTAAAAACCTATTTCTAGGAAAACGAGTACACTTATTTTTTTTATGAGTTACAAAAAACTTGTTTTAAAAATCGTGTTGTATATTTCTCAGATGATAAAAAACAATTTTTCGGTAATTTAAAAACATAATGTTTTAATCAAACTATGATGTAATAAATTGCGTCGGTAAGTAATGGCTTACTAATTGTTTCTACAGTACTTTGTTTGGTCTAGTACTTTTTTTCATTTAATTAGATTTAGGAAGATGCGCAGTCCCAACCTAAGGCCTACTAATTTAACTTTTGTGCCAATAATTGAGCTTTACCATTAATAATTTAAGTTTAGCGTTAATATTTTAACTCTACTGTCAATAATTTAACTATAGTGTCAGCAAATATTTTATTATTCTTCATTTACCGCGTAATTTTTCAAAGGGTATACTTGAAACAAAATATAATCTCTATAATAATACTGTAGTTCGTGCATTTTACATCAGTCCATGACGCACATTCATCCTTCACACCTGAATTTAAGCAAACTAACCAATCGTTAAATATTGGTTAATTTTATTTACATTTTGAAGTAGCGATAACGCACGTTTCCTCATAAAAAATTGGATCATAATAATTTTAACAATGTTTAAGATTTTCTTTAGTTGGTTGCCGCTATAACAACAAAAAGTATGGAATTATATTTAACGATATAAATACTGTCTCTATATTACAAAATATTTGAGATGGGTAATACAATTCGTAATATATGCATAAATATTGATCCCTATTTCTATCTGGGGGCTACCATCATAACCTTTTCAAAAAGAAAAAAAAGAATATTTTGTTATTCTACCATAAAACATTAAATATAATTTTCAGTTATAACAGTACGTTTATAAATAGATCCATCGGCATAACAAGAAAAAAAAATAACTTGTCCATTCACGTACTATTGATATTTGTAGTATTTAAGCTTGTAAGCTTGTATATTGCCAAAGGTATCAACTTGTGAAGGGGTGTTGGTAGTATCTAAACCATAATGTTTTATGAGATTCTGGTCTATTATTTCACCATTATTGAATTAGTCGAAAAAGATAGCTATACACCTCATCCGTTTAATTACTGATTCAATCTTATCTGTTAATATCATTTATAACTTTTCTCCGATGGTGTTGGAGTATTATTATTAGAGTAGTTGAAGTTGGATTTCGCCATCGCGTAGTGAATTAAGATATAGTGCTCTACTTTAGTAGCGAATAATATGTGTTTTCAAATCCTTCTTCATGTAAGAGTGCTCTAATGTTAATTAGAGCATATTATAAATGGTAAAAGAAGAAGAAAAAAAAACCTTTTTGGTACTTAAAGTTTCACACTGGTGCTAACCAATGATCCTCAGCCAATGTTGAATATACAAAAAAATATTATGGTTTAACCTACCCTACAACAAAAATGTTCAAACTAATGTCGCCGGATTCTTCCTTAAACTCATCAACAAAAATTTTCCAATTAATCTTAAACTTCGAAAAATATTCAACCGCAACAGGCTAACAGTTAGTTACTCCTGTACCCCTAATATGAAGTCTTTTGTAAATTCGATTAAACACAAAATTATTTAAAAAGCTATCGCTCCAGATAAAAATGCATGCAGCTGTGTTAACAAGAGTCTATGCCCCTTAAACCAAAAATGCCTCCTATCAATTATAGTCTACCAAGCAAAAATTTTTTCAAATCTTGACAATTACGCAGTAAAATTTTATACAGGACTTTGGAAACAGCCTTCAAATTACGCTTAGCAAATCACAAAAATCGTTCGTAAACAAAAAAAACCAATTAGAGACAGAGCTCTCCAAAGAATATTGGAGTATCAAAAAGCAAAACGGGACTTCAGTGTTTAAATGAGAAATTTTTAAATAGTGCGCACCTTATAAACAGCGATCTAAATCATGCAACTTATGACTTGCGGAAAAAATATAATAGATAATAGATAATTACATTTAAAGGAGAGGGTCTTCTAAACAAAAGAAGCGAAATAGTTTCGAAATGTAGACATAAAAACAAGTTCTTCCTTGTTAGATTTGATACCAAATATTAGCCTGGTTCATATCCTACATTGCAAGTGATTACACTGCAATGTAGCATTTTTAACGTTTTTTACTTATATATTTTTGTATCTTCATCATTGGCTAAGGATCACTGGGTAGACTGGTGAAACAATCGTTTCTCTTCTTCTTTTACAATTTATATATATATATATATATATATATATATATTTTTTTTTTACTTTTGCTGTAGCCATTTAATTCCCTAGTGTTAAACACCAAAAGTTTTTTGGCTTGTAACAGAAGTTAATCAAGTATATTTCTTTTATAACCCAGTTCACTCAGAAAACATTTTGTTGTTTGGATCTGGTTTCAGCGATTGGAAAGAGTAATGTATTTATTAGTAAAAATGAGGTCTAAGTAATATAATGTATTTATTAGTATTATTAACGTATTTATTAGTAATAACAATGCATTTGTTAGTAATAACTTGATATATTTGGTGCAATGCAGTACTTGCATGAAACGATTTTCAAACAATACAATTAATGATTTCTATCTTGCGTTGAAAATTTTATAAACTATATTTGGAAGCATTCTCTTGTACGTTAATATCTTACAATATCTGTCCTCGCTTTCAATATCATTCCATTATGTTTTTAGTTTGGTTCTAAAAACGTTTAATCCAGGAGGCTTATGCTTTCTGAGGAAAGAGATAATTGTGGTTGGACTACATATTTGATAAACATGTATTATGTTTTAAATTCTTTTGAACTTTATTAATTTCAGTAGGTTACATAGCAAACCAAACTCATTTCAAATTATAGGTTAATATTAGGTGGCAATTCTTAATAAAAATGTTTTGACTTGTCAACTCAGTCTTTTGATATTGAGAAAGAATATGTCAAGTGATGAGTTTAAATTAATTTATATTCTCAACGCATTACATCTTATACATAAGGTTTCATTTATAATAATATTTATTTAACTTATTTTAACCAAGAATTTTGTGCCAAAGGGTCAAAGGTAGCCACTATTCTTTGGGGCGAAACTAATGTAGTGGTAATAGTTCTTAGATTCTTTCGTAAGGTAAGTACACGAGCGGCTCAAGGCTTGTTCCTGCACTGTTGCTAATTTCTAAAACTGAGCCGCGCGCTATTAAAGGATTTAGTTACTTACCAATTTTTTTTTTTTTTTTTATTAAATCCGTATCAGAAAACAACGTTATAAAAAAGATGTTAATTTAAAAAAAAAAAGAAAAAAAAAAAAAACAGAAAAAACAAAAAAAATCGAAGACGTTATCGCCGATATTCAAATATTGACCTACGAGTAAATACTCGATATATTTAAAACTGTTGTCAATATTCGCATATAACATTTTTTCGCGACGTTAGTACTCGTACATTAAATGCTAATTTGTTTATCTATTCGAGCGTGAAGTAGTGCGCATACAATCTTCCAACAAGTTCCTAAAATTGTTGTAATTTTCTTGTTCTGTCGCCATTTTTCAAATTCCGAAAAACATTTTAATGGTGCGTAGTTTGCACGGAGTTTGCGCGGTGGTAAAATGTTTGACTACGGAGTGAAAGGTTACGAGTTCGACTCCCACCTCTGGCGGAAACTTATTTTCATGTTATCTCTGAGTTTCTGGGCATAACTCATTGCGTAATGCAACGCCTAGCTCAAATTGGTCGGGTTGTTTGGTTGAGCGAATTTCGTAGGCACAAATGGGCGTTCTAAGTACTCCAAGAGCCCATCTGGAAATTTTTTCTCGGCAATTTGTTGGTTCCCCATGTTAAATATAACAACTATCACTATCACTCAGCTTTCAAAAACAAACTGAATATCAAAACATGGCGAATTTTTTCAAACGTTTTTATGTGAAAGCTAATGTTTTGTGCGCGTTATTTATAAAGGACGAAATTGATAGACACAACTCTTTCAAAGATCAATTTAATTATTCAGATTCGCTTGATCATAACTATTTCCGTAGCAAAGTCAAAGATTTACAACTATTTCTAAGGAAGAAAAAGCGTGGTTGGTGAAGACAGAAAAAACTTTGTTTGAAAATTTTCCTTAGGGAAATGGAATTAATTTTTAGAAGAGGTGAAGAAAAAATACACATTGAACAACTGCGTTGAATGTAATATTTCTACAGCGACATATACAGTTCCTAAAGCTTTTGGACACAGAAAGACGGATACTACTAGTAAATCACCATTAAGAAACCTTTCAAAAACAATTATATAAGTTGTGACACCTGTTTCTCCGTTGTTTGATAATGCAAATTCTCTATGCAAAAACATCCGAATTAAAGGAAAATACAACAATCTAAACAATGACGTAACTATTAGAACTAATTTATAAAAATTAAATAATTCATTAAATAGTCGGTCTTCTTAACTGAGTTGCTACTGATTATTTTTGTCGCTTAATGTTTTTGAATGGTTTTGATTTTAATACTTACGAGCTGCGTTTCCTCACATGCTCGTCAAAGCTTTGATTAGGCTCGAAATATCAAACACCTTGTATCATATTGAATGTATTAAAAATGTTTTTATTGGTAAATACGTCCAGCAGTCAGCAACAAGCAATCAAGCAAATGACAGTAACGAAGACGACACTGAAAGTGTGGAAGACCTTACTTGTGAAGTTGTAACTGTTAATGAAGGAAATAATATTTTTGACAGTATTGGCATGTTTTTTGAATCAGAGTAATTTTTCTTTAAAAGGATGATTTCTGGTAATGAGCATTGTTTATATTTTAGACCAACAGTTGAAGTTTCTTAGGGTAATGGTTATGCTTAGGTTATGCTTAATATTTTGGCGATTTACATGCCTATAAAGTGTATGCTTATAAAAAAAATAGAGTGCATTTTAACTTATATCAACTGTAATTGCAGGTGACCTGAAATATTTTATTTTTATATTCAAACAATTTTTGAGAAAAAAATGTGAATGATTTAAAAATTAAAAAAATATATCGATATTTCTTTTTTTTTATTTGACGCAAGTATTCATTTTATTCAGACTTGTTCATGAGAAATTATTCTTTATCATTATACTATAGGTAGTAGCTGGCCCTGCAGGGCAAAATATAAATGCTGTAACACTGTTTCAAAAACTTCCCATTCAAGATTTTCACAGTGAGATAAGTAATCTAGAGTTGGATCGAGAAGTAATCACATAAAAAACTAAACAAGCAATAATGGGAAACTATTTTGAAAAACGATCTCAAAGACGTATCTCAAACTCAAGCCTAAAGCATTATGAATTAATGCCAGTAAAACATCTCAACTACTGCAAAGGTCATATTAAAAACCTTACCTTTACCTTTAACTTTACCTCGAGTTCATACAGAAAATGAGAAACTAAGAATCAAATCATGCTTAGGTTTTGTTTTGGATACAAAGATAAAGTTTGCGGTGCCAATTGTCGTTAATCAGCAATTATTATGTACAATTTATTGAAAGACAAATGCAGAAAAGAATGTAAATGTTTATTGATGTCTCTAATGGAAATTGTGAAACTAGCACAAAAAAGGTCACCAAAGACAGTACAATGTTTATAAAACATCACGTTTGTTCATTCACTGTTATGTCACTAAGTACTAAAATCAAACCCAAAAAAAAATTACTAATAAAAAGCTCTATGACATATACTATCACGCTTGAACTACCCTTTTGTCTGAAATACCACGTCTTATTTCTCCAAGCTCATTAGTTTGAGCTATTCAACAACAAAATTTACATTGGGCCACATAACTTTAATCAATTTAAACAACAATCAAATTTCCCAACCCTGAAATAACACGGTAGGAAATCATGAATTCTTCATCGCATGTTTATAATTTTTTGTTTTGGAGATATCTAGCACAAACAGGCTAAGTATAAACACAAGAGTGTTACAAACAAATTTAGAGTTTATAAATGATTAGTTGATGTGTGGACCAAGTTTTTGGTGGCATTTCGATGATATAGCTTTTTGTTATTTAGAAAAAGATGAAGATTACCGCACTGAGGGTCCTGAGTTGAAACATTTCTCAACCGACAACTAAGTTTCGGTAAAAAAATACATAAAAGAATGTTGGAAAAAATGTATTAATGAAAAAATTACATTGCCTGTCAAAAAAGTAATTGTGTTCGATGATGACATGAAATATGTTGAAAAAAGAACAACTATCGTTCTAAATAAAGAAAGCTTGAAGGTTGCAGAGACAAGTACTGAAGATATATCAGTTTCAGAGGGTTTAAATGAGGTATCTCTGCTGTTAAATTACGAAAATCTGAGACTTTGCGTCAATGAAGTTAGTGATGATGAGACCACTGAGGACATTCTCCCATTTCCTGTCATTGATGTTTCAAAGCATCGCCAATGAAATTGAAATTGATAAACATCATACTTTGTACGAAGAATCTAGAAAATTCAAGAAAGGTATGCAGTCAAACTAGTCAAAGAATTAAAATAAAGTAGAACTAGTCAAATAATTCAAAGAACAAATCTACTCAAAACTAGAAAACATCAACAAAAACATGAAATATTTTGAAGTAGATTATCTAAAGGAGACCGAAAAATTTACCAACACATTAACACTTGATTGATAAAATACCTCATTATTGTGAAATGTTTGTAAAATTTTGGAACTCTCAAAAGTAATGTAAACACATTTCAACGAAGCCATATCTTATTGTATTATATCAATATATTTTTTAAAGCATCAACCTTTGACTCTACAATTAATGTCTTTTAACTAATGATTTTTACATACAACAACATAAATAGCCTAGTACCTGTGTCCTGGAAATAGGGCTGGACCCTGTTTTTGTTATAAGACTATGTAAATAGGGTAAGCTCATATAAATAGACTTTTAAATGGTAGACAGTTTTGTTTTATAATACATTTTTGTAACCCAAGGCATGATTTAAGCAATAAAATGGACAGTTACACTCTGGAAGTTTAGTTTGCTATGACTTTGTAGCTATTGCAATTTTGTACGTTTTCTAAGCTAAAGCCCTGTTAAAAACAAAAAGAACACGTGGGCATGTCACCAAAATATATGAAAACAAATTAAAAAAACGTCGTATTTAATCCGATATGCAATCAAATTGATTTGAAAGAAAATGGCTACCATACCTCAGTATTTTTTTAGCTACAGTTCTTTTCATTGCTAAACAGCATAAACGCCCCTCCCACCCACCAAAAAAAAAATAAAACAACACGCCTTTAAAAAAATAAGTTGATTTCTATCGCTGATTTTTGCATCGTGTAAAAAATAAAAACAGTTTTTATTTCATTTTTTTTTTCTTATCATTCTAAAATCCGACATGTAACTGCATGAAACCATTACAGAGCTGTGTTATGAAATTTTCTTGAGGATAATCTTTGAGACAAAGGTAAAAAAATATGCATAATAAATTATCTTGTTTTTGCCACTAGATATTCAGCCAGTGTTCTTGTTGATAGTTCATATTATGCACAAAATTAGTTCTTGATGTTTGTTCACAAAAAAATTTCACTTTTTTACAAAATTTCCAAGAAAACTATACTAGTTTTACACAAAAAATTTAAGAAAAATGTTAGTTTTTTTTACAAAACGCCCAAGGAAAATGTTTTTTACAATAATAAAATAACAAATAAACCCACGTAATAAATTGGTAGTTTGTAAAACTAAATCAAAGACAAAAAAATTGTAGTTCTAAAAATTAATCTACAAAGAATATTAGATATTTGCAATCCACGAAAAGTTTTAGTTGATCACAATAAAGTTCGAAAATAATTTAACTAAATAAAGTGACAGTTAATCAAAATGTTGTAGTATGTATATGTATATATGTATGTATG
>JAUZNK010077800.1:0-13463 GCA_035046665.1 Euphysa ruthae | reverse complement strand
ATATAATTATTTATTTTTTTTTGAAACAGAAAGTATAAATTTGATTCATAAAATGACAATGGAGTCCTGTTTAAAAAGATTCATACAAAGTTGTTGTTCTCGGCACATCGAGGTTTTACTCTTAACTCTCACAACTTGCTGTGTTCTTATTTCTCATGTTTATTATTGGAACGAACAAAGGTTCAAAACTAGAATCAGAATGGTGAGGTTACTTTTTTTAAAGAGGTTTGAGCCCGGTACATTATTGAGGGTCTAGTTGCTATTTAAAGGTCACACAATTTTAGACGTTAATTCAATGATTGTTTTATCAGAACACTTTTGTGTTCCTGTAAAATCAGTTTTATTGGTCATAAAGCTTGAAATATTTCCTTTAATTTACTTGTTCTGGCCTCTATTTGATTAAATTTCTTGTTTTATTTTTTAGAGTTTATCTGAAGTGCTTCTATACGATTCAGTGTTTTTGAATATCTCTATTATTCATGCATTTATACAAGTTTCTCGTATTATTCGGAAAGTGTTCATCCATCAGAAAAGAGTGATTCTTGGTAAGATATGTCACAAATACTATCCTCTAATATTTAATTTTTTTATGCGATATGCTTTTATTTCTGATTAAAAGAGATATAAGTAACTTTAAGTGAATGTAGTTAACGTTTGGCTAATGAATAGTATTTTAAAGAAACCACTAATAAACATCAAAAAATAAAATGTTTTTGAGAATATATAATATATTAAAATCAGCAAAACTGTCAAGAAATATTGCGGATCCATAGAAATTATTTCAAAATTTTACTTGAATACATTTGCAATTAATTTTCAAATAAGCAAGCAGGCTTTCTAGTAACAGTTTTAATTGTCTTTTTCTGGAAAGTTATTCCAAATAAATTTTAAAAAAGCACAAGGGTAATCCAATTGCGAAAAGTAATTTTAGCGTCTTTGTTCATCGCAGGTTTGAGTTTAATCTTTTTACTAGCTTAGTATTGCATGAGGATATTCAAAAAACATGAAAATAGTCACAGAAAGATGGAACAAAATGAGCAGTTAAATATTATTCTATTATATTTATTCATTATTCTTGTTTCGACATCTCGAAGAGTATATTTTTTTTGTTAAAGAGGTGAACAAAGTCATGTACTTAATCCAGATAAAGTCAACGTAGAGAGGGTTCGTTCAAACACAAAAGTGAATGCACGAACAGCTAATTTGACAAAAAATACCATTGTTACAACTAATATTGCTAGTACCAACGAGAGTACTCTGGCCAAGTCAAGACTAGAAACTATTTGTATTAAGACAGCGTAAGTTGCATAGAGCATATCCACTTATTCTAAATTTTATTGATTCACTTTTCAACATACCAAATCCTTCTAATGTTACAAGTAATGATAGTTGTCTTCTCCAGTATGATAACAATGCTGATCATCTGTTTATTTTTGAAATAGCAGAAAGTCTGAATTTTCTGCAAGAGAGTGACGATGAGTTCATGGATGGAGCTTTTTATACTGTTCCACTTCAATTCTCGAAATATTTTAGTGTTCATGTGTTGAAAAAAGGAACAAGGAGCATGTGGTGGGTGTCTGTGCACTTTTAATGAGTAAGAGGCGTGAAACATACAACGAATTGCTGACAGATTTTTGAGCATTAACTAACCGTGTAATGCCAGACTGTGTTATGATTGGTTACTAACATTCAATGATAAATGCATTTGGGCAAATTTATCCAGGTATTTCCATAAAGGGCAAAGGGCTATTTCATGAATCAGCTTCCATTCGTTTTCCCGGTCAATCATACAGACATACTTTGTGATACTCAGTAAATTTCATTGGACCTTCCCTTGTAGTACACAATATTGCAAAGCAATATTGCAATTACATTAAAATCCTGAAAATTGAATTATTTTTGGAGTCAACAGATGTGCAAAGCATATGATTTGAGACGATCAATCATTTTGGTGGATGTTTTTGAGCAGTCATCGTTTTTCTTTGAAGAGAGAATCTGCGTCTGCACATAAACTTTTCACACCACCCATGGCTAGTGAAAAATGAGTCTTGAGTGGTGGGATTGCTGTTTTTCTTGTTCAACATGCTTTTTGCTTTCCACATTATCATTTTGTGGCCGAGATGCAACATTTTCCTCCATTGACCGTCATATATCCAGTGTACTAAGTTCTCTTTTAAATCTTCATCTATGTATTTTTTTTCCTTCCTCATCGAGATGTTGTCTGTTTGTTTTAGTTGTTTTTTTTTTTTCTAGGTCTTTCTTCCATTTTCTTATGCGCTTAAGTTGTACATCAAAGCATGATGCAGCCGATCGATTGCTGTTTGCCTCTTCACAATTTACCACTTGTCTTTTGAATGCCATAATATATGAACATTTTTATTTTAAATTGTGATAAATATACGAAGCTAATGAAATTCGAGTTATTTTATATCCCTTTAATAAAATTTCATTTTTTTCTTAAAATAAGCTAAATAAACAACGTTAAAAATATTTAATTTAACCTTTCACAGTAAATTTAGTGATGTAAGTAATAACCTAGTCAGAGTATTTGTTTTCCAAATAATTATATTATCTCTGCTCTGAATCCTAAACCCTTTGTTCCATTATGTTCTGGAATCCACTTATATGATTAAATAAGCAATTTCCAAAATACATAAATAAAAAGCTGTTGTGTATATTGTCTGTTATAACAAGAAATTTTGGTGAGCTTGTTACATTTTAAGTGACATTTTCTATAAATCTAATATTTAGAAACTGCTATATAGTGCTGCGTTTTAAAATTTTTAAACAATTTTGCATTATTTATCCATTTATTTTTTTAAACTAGATAAGTTGCAAGCCAAATTTCTTAAAAATCTAATGTTTCATTTAATGACGACTAACAATCTAAGTTAAATTGTATTTGATAAAAGTAAATTATTTAATTCTCTCAAAATACACAGTATGTCAAAATAACAATGTGATTGTAAGTTAGGTTTAGCAGTTAAAGTAAACCTAGAAGTCTCTATAAATCAAAGAAAATAAAAAAAAAAAAATCTTTTGTTTATTTTGCAGTACTGTCTTTTAAGTTTGAAGGTTGTCTTTTTATAGCCATTCACAGGGTGTCTTATTAAGATAGAAATCATTCTTTGACACTTTGAAAAATCACACTTTTCTGATTGAAATTTACGCATTTGTTTGTTAGCACGATAATATTAATGAATTTCAAAGGTATGCTATGCATTCTTAAAATTGCCAAATGTCAAGGATAAATTTGAGGGCTGATTACAAGTAGCAGTTGTAGTAGCAGTTTTAATAGAAGTATTTATAAAAGTACTAGTGGCAGATTTATAATCTGTAATTTGGTTAAATTAACGTGGTGTTTTAAAATAAAAAGAAATAACTAAGTTCAAAAACCTACTGTTGAATTAATTGAATAGCAATTAGCAGATGGAGCTTAATTGCTTAATTTTTTTTTCTAGTTAATGTTTTATTATACTGTGGTATAAATGGATTGTGTTACACATGTGTAATATTATTGCTTGTACCAGACAAATCATATTCTTTGAGGTGAGTTAAGAGTTAGTTTAGTTTTTTTTTTTTGAAGACCCAAAATGTCTTATGACTTTTGAGAAGAAAGAATTTCAAAATTTATAAAGAGATTGTATTAGAAAAAGAAAAGAATTGTAGAGGTTTAATGATTGAGAAAAAAAATGATTAACAGGGTTAATGCTGGGTTTATTTTTATGGTCTAACATAATGAATTTGGCTTTCAAAAAGTTACCAAGATAATTTAGATTTATACCTTATTTGTGATTTTTACTATTATTTTACTTTGGCATGTCGTCATTTGGCCATCATTTCGGTTAGTCTGGCATCTTTTTGTAGTTTTCATGTAAGGAAGAGTTTTAAGTTGTAATACTTATATATTTATTAATATTAATTTATAATTTATTAATATTTATTAAGTAATATAAATAAAAAATGTTAACTCAATTTAAAGAAATGCATTACTTTTTTTTAAGATTTGCACTGCCAACAATGTTGTTTTTATTTGATTGGGATAAGTGTGGGAGGATATCAAGATCCATGCTGTATTGGCAATCAAAGGTTTGTTTTTATTTTTTTTATTTATATGATAATCAGTCTGTTAAGATAATAATGATTTTAGAAGGAAAGTTACTGAAAGTTAAATTTTTTGGCTTTCTATCATTTTAAGTAGTTAGCGTTTGTTTGACATTTTCTTTTGTAAATAAACCCATTTTTTTGTGGTAATTGCTGGTGTTAATTTGATATTCGTTTTTAATTATAAACATTTGGCAATCATTGATTTTATACTTCACCTAATTGGTTATTATTTCAAAATCATATCATATATCATTTGTTTTTAAAAATAATCCTTAACAATCAGTAATTGGCACAGTGTTGGGGAAAAAAAATTGTTGTTGGAGTTTTCTCTTCTAATATTATGAGGTACTCAAAGTGCTTGTTTTTTATTTTAGATTTCATCCGCAGTTTTAATCTTATATAAATATCTTACCATAAGTATGTCTAAAATGTCAGTTTATGCTTTGTTTTAATTTGGTTTCTTTCTTTTTTGGTATTTATGCTTTTAAACTCATAAACCATTTAGATTTCTTAGAAAGCTCTGAAGTAGATTTTTTTTATTAATCATTAATAGTTATTCTCACATTTAAAGAAGTAAGAAAAAGCCTTTAAATCCTTTGAAAGGTGTGTATTGCTACTCAAAGTTATTGATGTTTGAAACGTCAAATGCAGTAATCTGCAGAAGTCAGATTTTGTCCTGGATGATGGTTCAGATCTTTTATCTTTAAATGATTCATCTTCTGGTGATGAAGAAGAGTTTGTCATTGATTCAGAAATGGATGAATCAATTATTTTCGATGATTATATTTCAGATTTGTAAGGTAAATTAGTTGAGGAAGAAGATAATAATGACTTTTTTGACACTCATCAGCTTCCAAATTTCTGCTGTAAGATGTAAACCTCCCTTTAGAGGAGAGCCCTTACACAAGAAGAAGAAAATTTTAGAATAAATTATGGGAGGATGAGCCCCAGTAGAAGGAATGAATTGATTTAATTTTAGTGAGGATCGAAAAGTACCTAACTAGCCGATGAAATGAATAACGATGACCCATTAATGAACGATGACCCATTAGAAATATTTTAATTTTTGATAACTAAAGAACTCTATCTATATTGCAGATCAGTCTAATCTGTATTTCAAACAGTCAACCACGGTTAAAGTGTTTTCAGAGTCATCACCTTTATTTCATTATACAAACAAATATGAACCGTTCACTTCTTGTGATATCAGATTATATATAGCATCAACCTTTTACCAAGGTGTTATAGTCAAGCCTTAAATTTGTTTGTATTACATGTTGAATGCATTATGGGAAGTACCAGGCCATGAAAGCACGGGATGACAACATAGAATGTATTCGATTGAGAAGTTTTTAAACTTTATTTACGTTAATATTAGATGAGACGTATGAAAAGGGTGCAAAAATCAAACCGGTATATGATTACGTTGTTAGTCACTGGGAATCATTGTTGACACTTGGCCGAGCCATTTCTGTCGATAAATCTCTTCTGCTTTGGAATGGGTGATTTAGTTTTAAACTATGTATTTGTAAAAACTTCTAGGTACATTTGGAATTTGGTGATTAGATTATTGTATATTGGTTTTTTTATGGTTGATGACATTTTATCTTGCTTATTTTTTATATTAATTGTTTAAAACCCACTTTAAGGACCATGGTCTAGCCATTTTCATGTATTCAGCGAAAACGCACTTTTTCATAAAATAACCTGCATATTCTTGGTGCAGTCATGAAAAAAATAAACCGTCGCTTAAAGGGCTAAATTTGGCGGAATATTTGACAAGAACTTTGACCTCATAAAACTAAAGGTATGTGTTTTAAAGACTCCTGGACATTTCTATTATTAAAGTTTGTTCTTAATGCTAAATGTTGCTGGAGAAATTAGTAATTCTCAACCAGAAAAGCAGAAAAGCAGGTAAAGTATTTCCCTAGTTTACACTAGGGCAATACCTGGACTATGAAATATATCCAAACTACTAAAGAATGTAATTAGGTCTGCAATCACTGAGGTTATTTTATTATCATGACTTTACCTTAATACCTAACCTTTTATTGATATCTTAAGAAACAAAAAGGTTAATCGTCTAGTGAGATCAAGTAAGTACAAATAAAACTCAATCTATTGCGAGAGCATTTTTGTCGTCCAGTGGTAAAAAAGTGTGTGATTTATTCATAAATCTTAAAAAAATTAGTAGGGAAACATGATGTTGATATATATCACCTTTAATGCATCAGTTAGCAAAGGATATAACTGTAATCATAATTTGTTTTGGCTCACCATTTCTGTGTCATAAGGGTTTATCCACTACCTCTCAGTAACAATAATACGACGAGTATGTGATTGTTTGGCATGATATTTACAATTATGATTCATGTTTTGCTATTGTAAAATATCTTTATAGAAAATTTGGACTTGAAAATAACTGATATACATTAAAATATTGGTTGAAGGTGAACGATAAAAGTTTTGTTATTGGCGGTCTAATCATTTCGCACACTACTTGCTAGTAATTTTCTACGTTGAATTTTGTTTAAAAGTTAAAAACAATATTTTTTACTATAGGTTACAGGGGAAACAGACCTGGTTGACAAAACAACATCTTTGAGCATGAAGTTAATGTATCATGTCACACTAAAGTGTCTTGTTATTGCTTTTGGATGTACATCTGGTAAAATAATTATGTTTATGCAATTTTAAGGCATAACAGAATAAAAAAGAGTACGGAAAGTGTTAAAGTAACTTTAAATTGGTTTTAAACTTCAAAGCTGTAAGTGTTCCTGATATAGGTTGTTTAAAAATACCATACTATGATGTATTACAGCGCTTCCATGATATATAAATGAAAAGCATTTGCAGATGTTTTAGCGAATCTGTCGCCTTTCAAATAATGTGCTTGGTTAAGACTTTTCTGTTCGCTTTAATATTGAAAATTAAAACATTTTGCAACATTTTCTTCTTTTGTTTTTTATTTTATTCTTTTACCCTGGTAACAAAATAGGTTTGAATTGTTCTTTATAACCTTTAATTGCTTTGATTGAAGTTGGAAAACACAGCTCATCATTTGAGCTAAAAAACTACCTAAAGAAAACTCTTATTTTTTTTGGTAATAGACCTAAATATGGTTATGAAATAATATAAGTAATTTTGCAAAATCCTTGTTTTATTTTAAAATTTTTCATGAAATTATAGAAGGTAGCTTTTGATCCATATGACCACGAAATTATTTTGACATTGAGGAATATGCTCCCGAAATGACATTTTAAAATTTTTCTTGAGGAATATGCTGGTTATTTTTGCAGTTTTGTAATTTAAAAAACTTATCAAACCTATTGTCCAAGTCCCAAATGCCATCTTTTAAAAATCTTTAAAAATAATTTTGGTATTATTTTAGCCGACACCCTTGTTACATAACAGATTTAGATACTGAGCTTAAATTAATCTCCTACGCTAGACTGCACTTTGCTTTATAGCATAAAGAAGTTTATGCTATCAAATTTGCTGAATATTTGGAATTAACTTTTTCAACACTGTTTCATTTTTAGTATCAGTAATTTTTTTCCATGATTTTTACCGCAATAAAAATATGTTATGTGTTTAGACATTAATTGATGTGTTTTGAGTGGAATTAAGTATTGAACAATTATAAAAGTATAACTTTTGGTATTTTTTGTTTTATAACAGATTGTCCGTGAGTCCATTAGTTACTGCTGTGGTTGTTATTATTTTGTTGTAATTGGTCATTTTGACCCTAATTTACTTGTGATGACCACCTGTAGAATTTTTAAAGCCACTTTTCTTCTTCTCTAAATTCCCTTTCAAAAAAAAATGATGATGAAAAAGAAATTTTAAAGTCATCTTTTGAATTCTGGTATTCTCCCTATTTGGAGAAAAGTGGTTTTTTTTTATTGATATACCAAAAATCTGTACCACCTTTTCGGATTATTTGTCCAAGTGTTTTTTCATCCCCATACCCTTTCCAATCATGCTCTGAAATCAAGCCTTCTTTGAGTAAAATCACGTATATCTATGATCTAGTATTAATATATTCGACGCAAAGATATCCTGATGAGTTAAATAGAGCTCTGTTTTTTTTTTTTTTTTTTTGTAAAAATGCTCAAATTTCTGTTCTGTTGATATTCTGTGTTCTTATTTACTCAGAGTTTTAAAAGCAAACGTTCATCACACTAAGTTGATTTATTTGCACTTGCTAGGTAATAAATTGGTATAGATTTATTATTATAAGTTGTTTGTTTAGGATGTGAAGAGTTTGAACGTTTGTCTTTGATTACTATAGCTGCGTTGGTTACAAATTATTTGACATTTATTATATTGTTCCCGTCAGTGACATTGCTGCATATACAAGTAAGTGAATTGGTAAATGTTTTTTGGAGAATAAACTTTTTTCTCATACTGGGCTGTTTTGTGGTACAAAAAATTTAAGTGATTAGAGGGGAGGGGTAGGGTGTACACTAAGAACTTGTTCACTAAGCTTTAATATGTATTAAAAAAAATTTTTTTTCAAAATTTCCATTCTTAATTTTAAACCTAAAAAGCTGTGTTTTGGAGTTTTGTACTTCTCAAAATATTTCTACACTGTTGTTTAAAGTTTTTATATAGAGGGTTTTTTTTTGGCGCAAAGAACTTATCTGAATACCTATTTATTACAAGAAGTTGTGTTTTAATTCTTTTTAAGTTTTGTTTGATGGTAAAAAATATTGTCTGGTTGCATATTGGCTATCTAAAAAAGGTTTCCCGGTTCTGTTCTGAGTCTTAAAAAAAAAGTCAGATTTTAGCTACCGATTCTGATTAAGATGAAGATGGTAAAAAGAGTTTATATTTTTTTGCGAAAGAAAAATTGAGTGTTGTGAAGCTTTTTTTTTGGCACTTTAATTCTGTTGTGAATCTGTTAGTCACTAGGTGTTTATCTTTTTATTCTCAGATTTTGTAAATATTTGGGCATTTTGGTCATTTTAAAATTCCTCCAGGCACAACCTTGATTCTGTTTGATAAGTTTACCACCCTTTTACTAACTTTGCAGCTCTCTGGTCAGTTTTTTGACTTTTAAGTTTTATCATTCATAAATTTTTTTTAATACAGTTAATGATTGTATTTGAGATTTTTGTTTTTTTGTAAGAAATTTGTCCGATTCGTGAGTTTATTTGAATGTTTCAGACAAACTCTTTGCTATGTCCAGATTTTCTTGGCTGTTTTTATTTTTTAATTGTTCTGAATGTTTTGAAATATCCTCATACCAAAAATATAGTTAACATTTTCAATTTTGTTTGATTTTTTCTTAAGTTTCTAACATAAATTAAGAGGTTTTCTCTAACATACATACTTACTGCTTATTATGCTGCTTATTAGATTTTAATTCGAATTTAATAAAAATAATTTTGTTCCGGAATCTAGTTATTATAAATTTTTTTATTTTTGTTTTATAGATTTTAAAGGGTTCTGCACCTGAAAGGAATGATTTAACTCATAACAACATTTACCCTGCTCATGTACTGGAAGAATTGTTTCCGCATGGCAAAATAAACAATCTTGTTATCACTTACATTAAATTAACCATTGTAAGCAGAAATTAATATTATTTGTTTGAAAAGTTTTATAATAATATTGTTCCTAGCTTAAAAATAGTATTTTTAGAATACTTTTTGATAAAACTTTATTTTATAGAGATCAATAACTAATACTTGTTCAGTGTGATGTTTCCATCATCAGAAAACTAACTTTTTGAACAGTTTTTTATTTAGGTTCTTTAATCAAGTTGGTTAAGCCTTCACTTTCAACCCACTCAAAGTTCACAATACTTTCGAGAACAGTTTGTATGGTGCCTAGGGTCATTTTTTAATGTTTGGCACATGTTAAACAATTTTTTTTTAGAATCTGTTTTGCGTTAGAACTTAACGTTGTTTCACAAAACCTTTATTCAAATTAATTTCTTTATTTTTCTAGTTTTTTATTATGTAGTAGAGGATGGGGGCAAGTGATTTGCTCACTCCGACTACTGTCAGACATTTTTCAAACTATGAATTGTTTAAAAATTGAAACTATTTATTTTTTAGTGTGCTGCACTATCTCTATTCCATGTGCTCAACTATATTTCATTATTTTCAAGTCAAACTGTTTTTATTAGAGTTGATATAAGGTATGTTTGTTTGAAAATTTATTAAGTATTTAGTAGCTTACACTTTTTCAAATGAAAATCTATAAATTTTTTGTTTTTAATAGATTTTGTTTTTAATAATAGATTCCTTTCTAATTTCAGAGGAGAAAAGTAATATGAAAATATAATAGATTTTCCTTTTTCTTTCCACAAATATTTTCAAAAAATGTGTTGATTTAGCTGGGAAAAATGAATTGTGAAAAAAAAAAAAAAAAAAATCTGAGGGGACTTTTTTCCTCAAATAGCAAAATTACAATTGTCATTTTTTCCCCTCTAAGCCTTTTTTCATCCACATTTTTTTTTTTTTTTTTTTTTTGAATGTATCCCTTAATTAACTCTTGTTGATTGTAAGTTAACAATACATTTTCTTAAAATCAATTGATTAATTTTTTTTTTTTTTTTTCATCAAAGCATTTAATTTTTCACTAATTTTTAAAATTTAAATTATGTTTCAAATATACAAAAAATTCACTGTTTTAAAAAATTATTTTTGATAATTTTGGAGTCCGCTCTATTTCATCTTATTATGCACAAAAAGCAGACCATCATTTAAAAAAAAAATTTCTTCCGTATTTTATTTTTGATTTCTCTCTACATTTTAGATAGAACTTTTTACTTTCCAGGATATTAGTCAATCGCACTTGTTCAGAAAGAATTTTGAAGAAGGACACTCAACAGTAGCTTTTTATGACTTTTATAAACCGTCAATTTTTTTTTATCCAAATATGACAGAATTTATTCAATCTATATCCCTATATACTGTTTCTATTAACGATTTTTAAAGAGATGCCCTTATTAATGTGTCACCTATTAAATTATTCTTTAAGTACATGTTATGAAGAATTATTGAAAAATATTTTGACTCTTGTGAAGCAAACTGAGTATATCTACTTAAGTAACAATAAAATGTAAAAGTAAACAACATTTCTTTATACTTCAAAAACAAAGTTACAATAAATAAAGACATATTAATTACTGGCAAACATTTACATAAGAAAAATAGTAATAAATCTAAAAAACAACTGGTACCTGATTGAGATAGGGTCTTAAAAGGTTAGTCTGTAATATTCCATTGGTAACTGGTATATTTTATGTATTTGTTTTCACAAATACTTATAATTATATGTCAAATCAGAAAGGAAGCAGAAGGTTTTCTTAACTTTTTGATTGACATCACCTTTTATTTTTCAAACCCTCTTTTAACCCTTTGTGTGCCATACCCGGAATATTTCAGGTTTTGTGTGCTTTCACTTTGAAGCCGATTTTCGACGGGTGAACAACTTTTAATAGACTGGAGACCAATTTTATTGAATTCTCCGTAAAATTTTGTTTCGGAAAAGTTTGACAGTTCCATAGATTTAGAACTGTTTTGGCTGTTTAGACATACAAAACATTGGAGAAAAAATAAATGGCTTCCAAAAACTCACAATTTTCTTAATTTTTATATGTTCGTGTTTATGGCTTTTTGCATTTTATTGTTATATAAATGTCAGGAACAATAGCACAGCTCAATAATGAACATTTATTTGTATTCAATTCTTCCAAAAACTTTTTTTATTGTTTGTTATTTTTTATATAAAGATAGCGTATGGTGTGTGAATATCGGTGGAGTGACGATTTTTTTTTTTGTTTTTGAATAGACAAAGGTATAAGCTAAAAAATGAGCCCTCATTGAACTTCTACACTTTACTATAAAAGAAGTTATGACCAATAGAGCAAGGAGAGATATTTTTATTTTTTTTTTTTTTTGGCTTAAAAATGACCGGTCTATAACTTATACATTAGAATTTTCACTAAGGCGTGCAAAGGGTTAAGCTAAGGTGTTTGCATTTTGATATTTAATGAATTGGATAAAAGTTGTTATAATTTTTTTTAGTTCCTGGAATTTCTCTGCTGAACAGGTAATGTATTATTAGTTTTATTTATTATTTTTATTTTTCAATTCATAGTGACTTATGTCTATAGATAAATTTTCTGTTAATTATTAATTAAATTTCAGCTCTTGAATAAGCTCCTACTCAAATCAACTTAATTAACTTTGATAAATAAGCTCTACTCTTTAAAAAAGCCTCTGGTAATGAATAACTCTTGGTGTGATATATGATTTGTCGTTATTACAGAGGTTTTTGCAGTTGTCATTTATCTAATAACTCTATAATAATACTCTTAAATGAAAGGTGTAATAATACTTACGGTATTTTAAACATTTTTAAATTAAGTATTTTTATTGGTTGCCACTATGCCAACTGCCATAAAAAGGATAAAAAACAATTTGACAGAATGATATATATATATTTTCATTGGTTGGTTTAAACAAAAGTATCGCTTTTTTTTTTTGTTGTTTTTAAACAATAAGCAAATCGAATATCATAAAATAATAGTTTTTTTGAAAAAAAAACATACGTTGTAAATAAGGCTTAGGTCAAACGTAGAGTGCTTGCTTAGCATGTGAGAGGTACGGGGATCGATGCCCCAGTCCTCAAAATTTCTTTTTACTTTTTCTTTTAATTTTCTAAAGATACCAAATTTTATGTTGTCAAGTACACCAGAACCAAACCATGAGCCCATCTATAATAAATTAGTTTGAAATTTTGGTGTTGGCGCCACATTAAAATAATTGAATAATTGAAACCCTAAAATTTCTTTTTACTTTTTAAATATGCACCAAATCAGCCAAATCGTGGTGGTTAAACAGCTAGTCATCTGAATAATTTAAATAAATAAACCCTGTCTTATCTATTCTTCAAAAACTTAGCATCAATGTAATACTTTTGATTTTCATTTGAATGAATATTATTATTTTAATATTACCTGAATTATTTATAGAATATCTTTTTAGTATTCCGAATGATGTAATAAAAATTAAAATATTATTTTGAGCTTCCAACTATCTGTTTAGTTATAACCCCTTAACTGCGTTTTTATTTTAAAGAACAATAGCTTAAAATTGTATATATTTTTCATGAAAAAAAAAAAAAAAAATTTTTTTAAGTTCGTTTTTTTCTATTTATATAAATATGAGCATGCATATAAACAAGCACTGGAAAAACCCATAAAACAAACACACATATATATATATATATATATATATACATATTTTTTTATAAAAACTACTTCATTCAAAAACTTTAGAAAAATCAGATTTTGTGTGGTAATATCCAAAACATGGTGCAGCACATAAACCAAT
>JAUZNK010077799.1:0-29991 GCA_035046665.1 Euphysa ruthae | reverse complement strand
CGGTTTCACAAAAAAAAAACAAACTCTTTCCATTTGTCAAAATTCCTTTTTATAAGCCTTGTGATATAACAATAATTATTACCAGAACTCTTCCTTCAAAAGACAAAAGTCCACATCATTTGAAAACTCCGTTTAATATAAAAAAAAAAAAACATAATTGGTAAAGATTAAGGTTGGGTGATTTAACCAACAGTAAAAGATTTAATAAAGTTAAATTTCATTGTAACAAGGCATCATCGATGAAGATATATAATATTAGAGCTAATCCATAAACATATTTCAATGGTCAAGTTTATGCCCAGCATGTACGTTAGTTAGCCAAGAATCATTGATGATGAGAAGTAACCTAATATATATACAAAAAATTTTTTCTAGCAGACGAAGTTATAACTGTCATACAAAAAGTTAAAAGAGATCTTTGATCAAGTCTAGTGACTCAATTTGATCAAGATTAGTCACTCAATACAAAGAAAACTTCAAAATTCATCCATATAAAGAACGGGGAGTGACAGAGTATCTAATCATATTCAGAATACACCCGGTTAGATTTCAAAAGGAAAATTCAGAAAAATTATTTTCACTTGAAGATTTGATGTAAATATCTGTAAATGTAGTTTTAAATCATTTCCATGGATTTTGTTGGGCTCTAAAAATTTGGATTCCTAAGATGTCTAAGAATTAAAAATTTTGAGTAACATAATATTACACAATTAAATTTTTTTGATTATATGCAGCAATGATAAAGTCATCCAAAACACTGGATTTATTATTTATCACGAGTTTTTCCCTTAGTTATCTAAAAAAAAAAATTAGGATGAAGTGTTTTTAATTGATATTTAACATGATGACATGATTATTTCATCAAAAACTATATAAATAAAATTTTATTTATTAAAAGTAATTATATCAATTCAAACGTTGTGTTTTCTGTGAGACAAGGTTGGAATTGCTGTTGAGGGAAATTTTATTCCTGAGTATTTTAACCCGAAATATTTTGACAAATTCATTTGGAAATTCGCCGAAAACAATTTAGCATTTTATACAGAGGCGAAGATATTAAAAGTTTCGAATCAAGTTTTCATAACCTTTTCTCCAACATCATCTCATTTTGCTTAAATGATTAAGTCTCATGATATAAATTGCTAAGTATCATTAGTAAATTACGGCAATGATGACGGAGAAAACATATCACAAAAAACTTACCCAAAAGAGCCTAACTATAGTAGGCTAGTTTCTATTTAGCTTTAAACTGCATTGCGTATAAGTAACTATGAGAACAAAGGGCAATCCTGTTGAAAAACAAAACACACTCATAAAAAAAATTTTCCCACCCTATACGTCACATTTTTAAGGATTTTATAAGAAAAATTAAGAACTTCCTAGAGAGTAGACTAGGGAGTTTTAAAGAAAATGTAGGACCACACATGTTATTTGGTAAGGTTCGCCTATTTTACAAATTCATAAGCTTCGAACGTACGTTTCTTTATTTAAATTTTTATTCCTATCATATTTTTCAAGACTTAAATTTTCTTCTTAACATCAGTTTCTTTCCTAAATACAAATTTCCATCCGCAAAAGTTCAAATTTTTTCACATCAATATAATGATTGAACTCTTTTTGAAACTGAACAAAGAGTTAATTTGCTAAGACATTTTTTCTGATATAACTAATATTTCTAGGATGAGCCAAGTAAGTTATGATTACATTCGTTAGCACTAAAGCTCTATACACATATGAAAAATCGGTCAGCAATAGATATTAAACTCGGCAAGATTCATAAACTTATATAAACATATAGATATATCAAATACATATAAAAAAAAAAAGACTTTTAGGCACATTTCCCAGAAATTAAATTAAAATTAAATTACAATTACAAACATATCTGTCAGGAAAATAGTAAAGAATGTCTCACTTTGATTTCAATCTCGTACATCTATATCGCGATGACCTATCAATTTCATACAACATTTAATCTTAAAAGAAAATTTAACTAGGCTTTTTGCAAATTAAGAAAATTTTGGCATGAATCAAAATATTTATCAAAACACCATATCATGGTTTTTCAATGATTTGCTATAATTTACCCAAAAAATCATTTATCTTTAGGTGAAAATTTATAAAGGTGGGGAATGTAAATATTATATTGATTTCATTTGTATTTAATTAAATTTATGTTTGATTTATAAATGACGAATAAATAGTTATTAGCAAGTAACTCAAAATATTAACAACAGGCATACTTGAATGTCTGAAACTTGTGTGGAATTTTATTTTAAAGGAAACTTTAACAACTTTTTGCTAAATCTGTTAAAGTTATTTACTTTAAATTATGCATTTGTAGCTAACACACACCCAAACTTATTAGAGTTAAACAAACGGAAAATTAAACACAGATACTCTGTGTAAGTTGAGACAGTCTATGCACTTATAGAAAACTGACACGCATATGGAGAAAGCAAATGCAAACACAGTCAAAACATGTAAAGACAATTCACAAACAAATTTTACAAATATCTATTCAACTATAAAAGTTAATACAAATTAGACCCCAAAGCTTTTATCACATAAAATATAATATTTTTAAATAACAAAGTTTGGTTAGATTTAACATAAAAAATAAAACTCTCTAAAGACATCAATCAACCTAGCCAGCAGCAGATTTTATTAAGTCAAAGATCGACATAAAGGGCGGTAGAAAACCAAAACCAGAATTCAAATATTAAAAAGGAAAAAAATTGTAATACAAAAGAAATTGGTCATCGTACCTCATCTGGATGTATCGTAGAAAGCAACATACGTATGACGTCTTTATTACCAACAACAAGTTCTTTAAAGCGTTTAAACACAGTTTCAATCAAGTACATAAACAAATGAGGGTCATATTCATAACACGCCTAACAAATATAATTAGGTTTAATAACATTACCATTGAATAGCATTCCTTTTTGATTAACTCAACAATGCATAAAACCCGTCCCCTTCAGTAAAATAATAAGTGAAAAATTAATGTACATTGACAGCAACAAAAAGCTGGATTTTGTTTACATTCTAAGAAATGTGCACATATATCATCAGATATAACTTTATATTTAACAGGGTAAAATATGCAAATAGTGAATGCCTACATTTCCAGTTGGGCCATGGGTTATATTCTCTCCCAATCATAAAGCTACAGATCTTCACATCCATTAAACAAAATAACTGGTATGGTTGAGTGCCCAATTGGCACTGCTGTTGTGAGCCCATTTTTAAAACAACATAAAATGGTGATTAGGGAGCCTTATTATAAGGTCCAACAAAATATATTACATTACCACAATTATGCATTACCCGTTTACCAAATAAGGCAACCCTTGAGTTACTTACCCAATATAAATCACAAAATAATACGAAATCTGTTTAAAACAAGCCTTAGTGATTAATAATGGATAATGGATCGGTAAAATGCTTACAAATACAAAGAGAAAAGAAAAGATAAATGAAACAGAAAAAAATTTCAAATGTTAATTTCTTGAAAGAAATTTTTTTGGCACATAATTTGACCTTTTTAGGTCAGTAGAGTCTGTCCCTAAACAAAAATTTTAAATAACCTAAACTCAAAGATATTAATTAATTCTAACAGTAAACAAAGAGCATTAATAATGCACTTCAAAATTTTTAAATTTCTCCTTGGAACAAATTTGTCATAAGGGCTCAAAGACTGAGCCAGGATTTGTTTTTAATCAAAATGGCTGACACTTCAAACAAAAGCATAAAAAACTTCAGCAGAATAGAAAAAAATACATAAAAATCATGATGTCATTTTTAAATCAAATTTTATACCTTTTTGGGCTCTAATTCTAACAAAACTTTCTAAATGGCTGTCACACCAAAATAATTAGAAATATTAGCAAATTTTAGGTTAAGTAAAACCAATTTAATTCTTAATGATGTTTAAATTGATTATTAGGTCACCGTCAATAATTTGAATAAAAACAATGAGAAAAAAGAAAAAGAAGAAGTGGCTGATCAGGTCAAAAGATGCCCGCTTGGATACTTTAGCTTTAAATAAATTAATATTTTTTTGTTTTTAAACCAAAATCTATGTCTGAGTTTCTGTGGATTGGGCTGATAACATTTTGTAAATGGCCAAAATGCAAACTATAAAAAATATTTTCAAACACCAAACAAAATTTCAGCAAAACCAAGAAATAAATCCTTGAAAAAATTAATTTGACGATCAAATTTGACGCTTTTTGAAGCCAGAGACAATAAGCGGCAGTTTTCAGCAAGTGGCTATACGGGTCAAAAGATCCTCACTATGATTTTTTATCTAGATTAAAATTAAAATTTATTAAAATTAAAAAAAAAATTATTATCAACAAACGGATTTCAAGAAAACTCATTTGGGTCCTGCGGACTTAGCACGATAAAATTTTCAAAAAGGTTGGCACGCTTTATTTATCAAAAAAATATAATAATTAAGCAATCCAAAATCTTAACATAATCAGAGTAACTTTTTTTGAGAAAGGTCAAAGATTTTTGTCGTTTTTGGGTCATAAACTGGGCTCGAATCGGAAAATAGTTTTTGGCAAGCAGCCATATGTGTGAAAAGCTACCCTATAAGGAACACAAACTTTTGATTACGAGAAAAGTGTTGTTTTTCACCTAAAATGATCTTATGCAAATTTGGGCTCAGTTTTAAAAACCCTATATAGTTATTCATTTTTTAAATAAAAAAAGCTGTCACTCGCTATCATTTATCTTAAGATAAAACTTCATAATAAAATTTAGAAATAATGAGCGATTTTGGAGTAAAAATAGTGAAGAGACAGATAAACATGGGTGAATTCGAAGGACTCTGTGGGCTTCGCCAAGAGTAAAAAAAATGTTCTTTTTCAAAAAAAACCATTTCAATGAAGAAATGGCTATATTTGACCCAGTACTGAAAAACAAGAACTTTCAACAAATAGTAGATTTTGCTTTAAAAAATCCCTTCTATGGTTCTCCAAATTATGCAAAAATAAGGAATTAATGAACAGATTTTGAGAAGGATTCTAAACCGTTGTTTTTATTTGAAAAATTATCATATCTGAGTGACGAAAAAAGGTTTTGGTAGAAATAATTATTATTTTGACACAGAGACGAAAAAAGTTTTTGGTTGAAATATTTATTATTTTGTGACAAAAAAAGGTTTTGGTGGAAATATTTATTATTTTGACACAGTGAAGAAAAATTTAAAAAAAAAAAAAACAATAAACAAATTGCAAAAAAAAATTCTAAAAGGACTATCTTGGGGCATTTTCGGATCCAGTATCGAAAAAAGTAGTTTTCTTTAAAAATTGCCACTTTTTTTAATCTACTATGCTACTTGACACATAATCTAAGGAAAATTAATAAAGATATCCTGAGAGAAATTGAAAAAGGTTTATTTAATAAAAATAATTAGCTGTAAAAGTTGAGTTCAATTTCCATAAAACAAATATACGCTGAGATTAATATTTATTACAACAGTTCACCTTTAAATCTTTAATCAGAATTGTTTTTAGAGTTCGATCTTTAAAGAAATTAACATAATCTTCATACACAGAGAACTTTTCTTCATCATTATAACTAAAAGAAGATATTAGCAACATGTGTATAAAAATAGAAATAAATTGTTAAAATATGCTCAAACAACATTGCTAGCACACATCAAACAACATGCTATTTCAATTAAAATAAAAACAATCCCACAAGACTAGACTAAAGCAAGCGCATAACATTTTTTTTTACTGATTTAAAAGATACTTATACCAGGTTTTTTAAAACACCACAGCATTATTATTCGATGTAGCTGCCATTAACAAACATAGCAGTCCAAAATATCTCAAAAAAAATATTTGATTAGTTGTCGGTTATGCCTATAAGTAATTCTTGTACTTCAATTTTACATTTAACATAAAATTTTTTAAATTTAAATTTCATTAATCCTATATAAAGCAAATTGATTTACAATTCTACAATTCTTTTGTTTGTCACAAGATTTTTTTGCCGTATGTGTCATAAAACCGCACCTTCTTTAGAGTATATAAACATAAAATTCTAATTCATAAACTTTATCTGGAAATGTACAGAAACAAAGTAAAATATCAAAAGTGTGTCAGGGAGTTCACTCAAAATTTCAAAGTAATTAAATATACTTCAAAGATAGTTTAATTTGATTGAAAGCCCTTAAGCTGCCATTTTCAAAATGGTATTGGTTTTCAAATTTTGTTGAGCGGTTCATTTGTTAATTAAAGGCTAAATGAGCATGATGTGACGTTAGATTACATGCTAAATGAACAAGTGACGTTTCATTATAGGTTAATTACATGCTAAATGAGCATGTGACGTTTGATTATGGGTTAATTACAGGCTAAATGAGCATGATGTGACGTTGATTATGATTATGGGTTAATTACAGGCTAAACGAACATGTAGCGTTTAATTATATCCTAAATGAACATGGTGTGATGTATGATTATGGGTTAACTACAGGCTAGATGAGCACGATGTCAGATTTTATTACATGCTAAATAAACATGTAACGTTAGATTATGGTTTAAATACAAGCTAAATGAGCATGATGTGACGCTTGATTACATGATAAAAGAGCATGGTGTGACGTTTGATTATTGCAAGCAAACAAATAAGAAACAAGCAAGCAAGCAAGATAGCAGCAGGCAAGCAAGCAAGATAGCAGCAGGCAAGCAAACAAGCAAGTAATTAAGTAAATAAGTACTTATTCTGCAACAAAGAAATATACATGTGCTATGAAAATTACAAGACAAGATAACAGACAACAAAAAACAACATGTTATAAACATTCAGATAAAAAACAAATGGTGGTAAGGATAGGCACAAAAAAATTTCCACTGTGGCCCCATTATATATCAAACACAAAAACATAGAGATTGATTCAGCTAAACAAATAGACTATAATTTTTTACAAAATTATAGTCTATATTATTATATATATTATTAGGTCTGCAAACTATATCTAGAGAGCTAAAATTTTTTCCTTGATCTTGTATTTAAAAATTTTATAGTTTTATTTCATTAGAACCTAAAAACACTTATTTATAGTCCATTTTTGTCTCATTTACTTAACACCTACTTACAAAATAATTTCAAGACAAATAGTCAGAAGACAAACTGTCGGAAAAGCATCGAAAGACAAAAAGTGGATATATGTACGTATTGTAGGATTATACCTTCAAGTTAATAAAATTTATTCCTTTTCTTTATCAATTTATATATGAACCTTACTGAAAAAATAAAACAAAATCAAAAACATGGAAAATTTAACGGAATGGTGCTATGTCAAACCTTTGCAAAGAAAATATCTGTATTTATGACAAAATAATTACTTTTATATAAAGAAATAAACTTTGATGTATTGGGATCTCTGTTAAATCTTATGAATTTATGATCAAGCAACCATTTTTTTACACATCTTGGCCAGTCTCATGGAAAAATAAATTTTGGCCATAATCAGGTGCTTGTGCGTTATATATACTATGAGAAAGCAGTTCAAATTTATGTTTATTTCTAAAGAAGAGCGGCTACCTCATCTTGCAGCAGTAATTTCAAGAAAACATTACATTGAATAGATTTTAATTTATCATCAAATACACCAATAAAAGAAAAAACATAGATAACCTCATCATAATCCAGATAGAAATGCGCTCGAGAAATAAACTTTATTGTTTTCATTAGAGGTCTTCTCTGACTAATGGGACTCTAAGAATGATTTTAAATTAAGTAACGCGTTAATATATTTAGATGGTAAAACTCCCTAAGAACTGTTAAAATAAAATAGGAGAAATATAAGTTTTATGATTCAAAGAAAAAAACTTTTCCAAAAAGTTACACATAAGAATGCGTTTGAAATGAAAGTATGGGTTAATCATCATCATTAACGCTTATGTCTCTTTTTGCAACAAAAACTTTGATGAATATCAGTGACATAAAAATTAAAGAAATTAAGATGAACAGTTCAGTTTTGATCGTTTGTTTATCCAGTGAAACAAGTGAAAGTTTTTTATCTTTTGCCATTTTGGATGCATGAACTCCAGTTTACACAGATTAGTGGAATTAAATGAGCCTACCACAATATTGAAGAATTTCACCATTTAGGATAATTCTCATAACAATGTCGATGATTGGCCAATACAGATTTTAGAGAATTTTGATTGGTTAAGTAATTTTTGACCCAATTTTGAACAAAAAAAGCACTTACTGACAACCGTAAATCCTCGATTAAGTACCACCCTCACATAAGAGTCGCTTTCACATAAGAGCCACCCTCAAAAAAGCATTTTTACAAAGACTTTTGAAAAAGTGCCATCCTCGACCAAGCACTGCACTAAAAATCTTTAGTTTCGAATAAGGGCTGTGGCGCTTAATACTAGATTCATGGCAATGGACTCATAGAAATTTAATGGGCAATAAAACTTTAGCATTTATCATTTTCTCTTAACAAAACAATTAAAGATTATGAGAAATTCTTAACATTTCAACAGACTCAAAAATTAATTTTCAATAAAAATGCTAAACATTTCCATTTTAAACAAAGTTCGACTTTTTATAAGGAATGGCACAAAGCCAGGCATCTTTTGTTTAAACAGCCATTATGCGGGAAGTTAATATTTTTCAAAAAAAAAAAATTGAGCAGAATTTTAAAAAAAATGTCTCGCAACAAACAAATATTCTGATCCAGATTCCTTGCTCTAAAAAAGATGCCATAGATACGACTAAAACTTCAAAAAAAAGTTTGAAAAAAGTCATTTTGAAGAAAAGTCAAATATGTTGCTTTTAGATTTAAAAGTACCATATTTGGTCACTGTAAATAAAAAAAAAAAAAAATCTCAAACAGATGGCTATTTGAGTTAATAGATACACTCTATGGCATTCATACAAAAATGATTGAATTTCAATAACACCATTTTTTTTGAAAAAAAAAATAAACATATAAAAAGATATTTGGGCCCAATGCCAAAAAATAAAAAATTAAAAACAAGAACATTTGATAGGTGGGCATTTGGGCCAGAAGATATTTATGCAAAATAAAAATTAAAAAGAAGCTTAATTTTTGAAATTACGTTTTGGGCCTAAAATGACCTTATTTTGGAGCCGAAGTCTTGGACGAGAATGTAAGGTAGGTGAGAAAATGGTTAAAAGATGACCTTTATGGTCCGTTAACTTCACCCAAAGTTTAAACAAAAGTAACGAACTTACAAAAAAATTCGAAAAAATTATTTAACAAAATTTGACATTAGGCAGGTGGCCATATGAGATAACAGAATCCCGCTAGGGTCCTTTAGATGCATGCAAAAGCAAAAAAGAAGGAATGAAGTATATCTACCTCCGGGCTTAGATTTAAAAAGCTCCCAGGATCTACCCTGTTGTAATGTAATGGAGGGGGTAACTTGGTTCACCGATGGCACAAGTAGTAATCGTATAAGGTTATCTTATGACCATATAACTTCAAGAAAAATTTCAAAAAATTCCAGAGAAAAATGGGTAAACAGACAAACAGAGCTATGAAAAAAAAGACAGACCAGTTAAATTATAAGACTTTGTTGACTATGTTGGGAGTCCAAAACATTATAGCAGAACTTAATATGCGAAAATCTGAAAAAACATTACTCAACCTTCAAACACAGCAATTTTTATAACAACTAAATTCTACTAAATTTAGTTAACAAAATCAAAACATACTTTTAGCATTGTCTAATGAAAAATATTTAAACACAACACCTTACAGAATTTTCTAGTCATATCTTGAATGTGTTAATATATCAGTATTACAGAATTAGCACGAATGAAGAACAATACAGTTGCAAATTTCAAGAGTTCAAAAACTATTAGAGGTTACCCATCAGATGGTGAAAATTAAAATTAAATCACACTACTTACCAGGCTTTCAAGAAAAATAAAAAGTGGTATCCAATCTTTTGATCAATTTCGTGAATTCCATTAAACAATGTGTATATATTCTCTAAGTTGATGTCATTCTTAGAAAGAGCACATATGGATCTAAACACACAAATAGAGTACAATTTCAATTTTTAAGATAAATGAAATTTTTCTTTTTATTTCAGGACTTGTCTTATTTTAATGAACATATTTCAGGGCATTTCCCAGAATAAATTTGAATTCAAAGACATGAATTTAACCCTGCCTGACATGGGCCAGTTATATTACTGCTAGGCACAAAATAATTTCAGAACTACTTTTCTATACTTGAGAGCTCTAAAATTGGTGTGTTTTTGAGAAAATTCCCACAAAACCATTTTTTCTTAACATAAAAAGTGTAATATATTTGCAAATATAAGACTAAAAATGCCAACCCAAAAGTTTCATAGAAATATTTTATGGCATATTGAAATTATTAGATAAATTAGATAATTTATCTCAGCATGTTTTCTTTCGATTATAAAGCTCTGAAAATGCCAAAAATCTACTATTGTAGGTTATTATAATTTATTGACTTAATTATAGAAAAACTCAACCTGCAAACTACATTTTACACAAATAAATTATGCCTAAATATGGGGATTGTTATGATATTCCCAAACCTAAATGATACCAAATCTATCTTAATGGTAATTTATTCTGAAGTTTATATATTCATGCATAGACGATATTCAGCTTACATTTTAAACGTCCAAGGTTAGCAGGCTTAGTCAGGTATTAGAATTGGTCTATTATCCTGTAAATTTCACCAATAATATTATTTAGACTCAATATAATTTAATATGAATATACATTAAAAGAATTTCTATTTTAATTTCCGTAACTTGTCATAACAAAAACATTGTCTGAAATAATCTCAATCTCAAAAGTGGCATGTTTTAGAATGGCCAACAATAAAATTAAAAAAAAAAAAATCGCAATGCATTCTAGGGTTTTTTCAGCATTCAATTTGTTTTATCACCTGTATGCTGCATATTTGGACCTTACGACCACAACTATCATTTCAAAAGGAAATATTTATCTTCTACGTTAGTGTGAAAATATCAAGTTCCAAAAGCATGCTGGATTTCTAACTGATACCCTGGACAGAGAAACTCACAAACAGACAAGACACACCAGACAGACAAACAATTTATTAATTCAAATTTATTCAACCAGGCGTCCCACCCAAAAATAGAACAGCATAATTTTCTTTATTGCGGGCGACTTTGTGTAGTTTCATACCCACTCATTGCCCACAGCTTTATATTATACATATAATGTTAAATTAAGACAATATAAAACAGCCAAAAATGAAATTTGTAGCACACTATCCAATGATTTAAAACTCATGTTTCAGAAAGTGATGTATAAAGTTTTGTTGATTCCTAATAAAATAGTTCTACACTTAAAACCATTACAAAAAATTAACTTCTCCAGCTTAAAGAACTTCTAAGTTTGTAAAGACTAGACTTGGTTGATGACTTTCAGGAAACAAATTTTTTTAGGATAAACTTCATAAAGGTCTAAAAGAAGCCAAAAAAATTATTAATAAAAGACATAGCAAGCAATTGTCACATATTGTGCGAAAACAAATCCATATCCAACTTCCTAGCCTCAAATTCATTAATTTGCTTCTTGCTTTCTTTCTTGGACTGCTTAAAGGAATTTGCATTCGTAACTGAATTAAAAAAAAAAAAAAAGACATTTGGAGAAAAATTTTACATTGGATTTAAAAAAGAATATTTAAAAATAATGGTTTTTGTGACAGTGACAGTTAATCTAAATCTGAAAACTTTTTGGCGAACAGGCTGTAACAAAAGATTTTCTTTGTATCTCAGATACTCATACGAGCTACAAGATTGTTGACATGTATTTTTGAAAAATTTTTACTAAATATTCAATGAAAATGTCAGAATTGGAAAAAAATTTTAACGAAGCACTTTTTTTTTGTCTTTAATAGAAGCCAATCAGATATCTCCGTTTTTGAAATTATCAGAAATATTTGATAATTTTTTCGATTTTGCCAAAATTTTAGAATGTTGTTGCAAAAAATTGGAATAGAAAAAGAGGTTCTGCGACTTTAACCCGTTAATGCATGAGGGCCATACACCATTGATACCCCTATGTTCTATACACCAAAAAGGCGCTCTCGTTGAGTAGAATGCAAAAATTGAAAAACTGAAAATTTCAAAAAATTTCACGTTTTTTAAAATTATTTCTATAACCGTACTTGTGACCAGATGTAAAGGATTGAAATTCCAAAAAAATTTCAGCAAAATAGCTGCTACGTTTGAAGTTATTTTGCTTTTTCAAATGTCCACTTAAGTGGACACCATGCATTAAAAGGTCAAGACGTCGTATTTAAACTTTTCTGTAATAATCTGCAGGATGATTTCAAAATTTTTCCAGGGGTCAATTTATTTTCCAGGGGCAATTTCCAGGGTTTACAGAGTTCATTGGCGACTCTGTGTTTGCTACAATTCTGGAAATATTTGAAAGCAAGTTATGTAGAATTACCGAAACATCACATATTGCGGTTTCTCCAGCTTTGAATCAATGGCCCTAAAACAAAACAGAACTACAATAATTATAAAAATTTAATTTAGATATAGATATTTAATATAAAAAAGTGGATAAAAGTACCCAAAAATATTGCATTTGCAAATTCAAAAATTTGAAATAACACCTTTTTTTAGCTAAATTTTTCACTTCATCCTATTGGGTCAAAACATTTCAATCGTAAAGTAAAACATATTTTAAATCAAAAAGTAAGAACTAGAACAAACACAAAGCACAATGTTATGCAACATTGTGTCATACAACCAGCTATTTAAAAAAATGAGTTGAATACCAAACAATTAAAAATACTTTACTTTTTAGCAAGCTCATCTGTTAGCTTATAGTGATCACTTGGAATAACAGGTAGAGATAAATCATCAGCAAGACAGTTGGCTAAGCATACACACAATGGTGTCGCAATCTCTTCGTCAAAATCTCCCTAAAAGAAAACCCAAATCAAAAATATATGTCATACTATTGAGAAAGTAAAATTATCATCCAAGATAAATTTAGTTCAAGAACAATCTGTAAATATCTGTGTCAAAGTCAGAAAAAAATTTTTGCCAACTTTCTTTATTACAGAAACGATAGAAAGATCATCAATTTAAATTAAACAAACACTTTGTATGCATATCATAAGCATAAGCATAACTTATTGTATACAGGTTAAAAAGGCTATATTAACAGTCTAACTTTTTTTCAATACCGTGAAAATATACAATAAAATTTGTTTTACGTTTATAATAAGCAAAAGTGTTTCTTTTCAGCGATAAATTTCCAACAACTAGGAACCTATTCGCATTTGTGTCCATTATTACCATTTTAATCCAATTTTTCGTAAAACAAATATCGAAACAGTTATTTCGGCAGCTATATTCTGCACCCGTGTAGTATTGAGAGATGTTTAATGTAAAATATCAACAAAAATCAGTTCCTCGTAATTTAGAAATGACACAGCAACTTGTTTTATGAACTAAAGAAATAAATCTAACAATAGGCAAATACAGAAAAAAAAGTACTGAAAAATGAAAAAAAAAAATACATTACCAGTAATAAGTCTGTGCAGCAAGTTGAAAAAAACACTTAAGTTTCTTTTTTATCACCACTCCTTTACAGAATTAAGTTTATGGTTTAAGATTCATACATGCAAAATTAAAAAGGTGAAGCAGATTGGTGAGTCTCCTATTGACTACAAAATATCAATTTAGAGATGTTTATTAGAAAACAATTTGGAAATATTAAAATTTTTTCAAGAAAAAAAAAAAAAATCTAAGAAGATTGCCCAAAAATTTTGAAAAAAAAAGATGCCAAATAATTAGGAAAAGCTTTTCAAAATTAGCCAGTGCGAGTAAACGCTCAACGCTTTGGAAAGAGACAGTTTTTCTATGGTATAAAATGGTATAAAATCTCAAGATAAGAACCTGGTTAATGAAATTAGATATTTCGTGCTTGTTATGACCATACACACATTTTTTTATATTATGAACATTGAAAGCACAAATACTTTCCAGTTTTAAAAACTAAACAAAGTAGTGAATAAAACATTAGCAAACAACATAAAATTATAAGAGATATTCAGCAGAATAGAAAGGCAAAACAACAGGCTAAGAACAATTCCTCAACAAGTAGTAACTGGCAATGAATATTAACCATGAAGCAGGTAGCCTATCATACTTTAACAAAAACATTCAAAAATAAGGATTTCACTAAATCATACCATGGACTCAATATTGGAAATAATCGCTTCCATTGCTTCTGATGCTTCTTCCCTAAAGACACTACAAAATCTTAGTGATTGAAGCAAATTTTAATTATTAATTGGCTCATTCTGATCATATGGCCAGTAACCATGAGCTTTAGTGCTATATTTTAAAAACTAAAGGAGATATCATTACCAAATCGCAAAAATTATCTTCTTCAAAATACAACCATTTTCAGTGATCCAAAGATCACTTTGGCTAATTATTCGACAACAACGTATTTAGACCACAAATTCCGGCATTGACCAATTTGGAAACGAATATATAAAAATATTTATTTTCTTTAAAGTAGCTTTATCATGGTTTACTGATGTCTTGTGCCTTTGGATGAAAATTAAACAGGTAATCGTCAATTTGTAGATATATACACACACAAACTAATGCATGCAGCAGTCTCCTTGTGCGTTATATCAACAATAGACTCTTTAAACTGAAATTTCTTTCTACAATACACTTGCAAATAATTTCTGCAAATACGAATCTAAAACAACTTGGACATAACATCAGTGGCAAATTTTGTTAGAAATTTATAGATTCTGCTGTTAAAAATCCTTTTAAATTTTTAAATAATTCATGAGCTTCAAAGTCAAATAGTGAAATATTTTTAACTGAAATACAAACTACCATGTTGAAACTATTGTTAATCAGACAATGTTTTTTTAGGTTCCATGTCAGGCTTTAATAAAATTTAGGCAGTGTCGATGGTTGCATCTTAAAATGCTAGTTCAGAAATAAAGAGATCTAATCCATACAGATGACTTTGTTTTAAAGTTTATAACAGCCATTATTTGGATTTGCTATTGATAATATTTATCATTATCTTCAAATGCTAATAACAGCATTTATCTAATTTTTCATAGTTTCTTTATATTTTGCAGCTGTAGCACTTTTTGTAGACTATTTCCAATGGAAAAAGACACATTAAAATTTTCAAATTACTTACTTGTGATTTTTCAGTTTCTGAACATTATCTTTGAGCAGAATACTATCAAGATTTTGAAATTCATCTAGATCAGCGATATCATTGCTATCAGAATTTTGCTGTTTGTTAATGTCCACCTTCAATTCGAAATCTTCATCCTTAATTGTTATTGGTCGGAATGATGAAGAGGGTAGTGGTAAAGGTGGTAATATCTGAAAAAAAAAAAAAATAACATCTAATTGTAGAAAATTTTATGAATGAACTTATAAAAATTTCAAAACTCAAATAGAAAGCTTGGTTAAGAAAAAAGTGCAAATAAAATTTAAAATGGCAGTTAAGATTCATCATAACATCTGATAAATATCAACAATATACCTTGATATTTTTTCTCATTATATTTTTATATTAACAAATTTTAGGCTAAACAAAATAATATTCTTTCATTAATTTTTTGTCCTTTTTAGAATTCAGATTTTTAGAATACAAACCTTCAGAGAAAAATACTAAAACCTTAAATAAACCCATGCAAACAATCTCAGAAGGTCTTAAAAGGAACCAAATACTTTCTCAGCCAGGATGTTGTTTTAAAAATTTAATTTTTGTAACATCTTGATGTATATATTATAAAATAATAATAAAAACAAAAATGCCCGTATCCAGCATTTTGCTTTCAAAAAACTCAAGGCATTTTAACTTAAAGGATTCAATTGTGTGTGCAAGCTATTTTTAGAAAAATCAAATTAATTACTTTCTTCTCAGCAGATTGAGCAACTTGCGGTGGTGGAAGAGGAGGAGTTTTTTCATCTTCTTCTTCGTCAGAAAAAACAGCTTCGTCTGTTCCACTCTCCTCCTCAGGAATAGGCTGAGCAAGAGAAACAGGAGGGTCAAGTATAAAATCTTTTTCTAGTGTTGGAGACTGTGGAGGAGATTCTTTAATTGGTTCTTCTGAAGTAGATGAAGTGGCTTAAAAAAAACATTAATGTAAGCAGCACTATGACTAGTTTGTATCATTTAATGATAATAACCGAAAGTGTTTTTGTAAGTGTTTTTGTTCAACGCAAAGATTTACAAATTGAATAAAAAATTAATCTTAAGGTAATTGAAATAAAAAAATTATCTGTGGTGAAATTATTATTATTATCATTGTTTAAAATTATTGAAGAATTAATATTCACATCATCAGATTTTATTATAATCAATAATCAATAATTATAAGCACCAATTTAAAATATTTGTTGCACAATATTATATCATTACAGACAATATTAATTATTATGCAATTTAAAAAATTAATTTGAAAAAATATTTATTAAAATCATAATATTCAGAATTGCAGTTTAGATTCAATTTAAAATAAAACTTAATATTACAAGTATAAATAAACTTGTCCCTGTATTAATTTCACGAGCAAAGATTTCGACAAAACTATCACCGTTACCTTTTCTATTCCCACTAACAAAAGATGGAAGTGTTTCCAGCACCAAGTCTTTTAACTGTTGATGCATGCGACTCTTTAGAATGGGACTCAGTGAACTAAAACGACAAATGCACAACTAGAGCATCAACTTTACTGCTAACAAATAGAATCACTTATCATATCAAACATAGCAAATTTAGTACTGAATTTGCATTTGTTGGTAAAATTTCCTGCAAAATATTACACTACAAAAGCCAAATTCATTGATAAACATCACAAGAGAATCATTGAGTGAGAAAAATAACATCAAGTTAATTAAACTGCTATTAAATAAAGTAAGCAAGACCAAAACAAGTCATGGACATTGGTATCAACTGCTGCTTAGGCTAAGATGAAATATTTACCGAATGCTCAAATAGCTACAAATTTTTGATAATAGTGCTACTAGAAAGATTTTATGTTCATAAGCATAAAATTGACGAAAGAGACTTTCTGGCAAGTTACATGACCAATTTAACTGTATTGTGTGTATTCCATGCCAAATAGGGCTTCAATTTCTTCTATTTAAAAACATATACTAGGGTAAAGATGAAAGATTCATATGAACAATGTAGACCTGCAAAATGGATACCGCTTAAGACTTTATATTTTATATTTTATTAAGAAATATATCAAATAATTTACCTGGGTTTTAAATACTTATTTACAGTCTGTCAAAGAAATGTTTAAACAAGATAATCATTTATAAGTGTCCATAGGTTTCACGGGCCCTCAACACAATTCACTCCTGCAAAAAAGTTGCAGGGTTAAATATATTCCAGGCCTTGCCATAAGCAAACAAACTCCTGAGTAGTTAATAGCTCGTGTGAAGTAAATGGCGCGACCGTTACCGCTCAACAACATGGTGTTCAGTTATTGCGTAGCTAGAACTTCCAAGTACTTGGATATCGCGAAAGCCGATTGCACAAGTCTGAAAATGGTGATATATGTTACTTTTTTTTTACAAAAGTATTGTAGAGTGTGTTGCATAGATTCAGATAGTATCACAATTTATTCCTGAGCAGAACAAGCTGGGGGACGTTTAAATGGTGAACCGCAAACACCAGCACTGAGCTGCAATTCAAAAATATTTCAATCAACCAATATTTTCATCAAAAAAAAATTTCTGCCAACCAACGAATTGAAACAACAAGTAACAAAGATTTTCTCGAAAAAGAATTAAATTAAAAGTGGAATGAATGAGTACACATATTTTTCAGATAATTAAAACATCAGCTGTAAGGTTAACCGCATACTCATAATATTGAGCAAAAATATCAACCAACTCTTACCATAACTTTAAATATCAGTTGGCGATTTAAAGGTGTGAAAACGAATGTCGAGGTTTCTTAGTAATTGTATTGTATTTAATAAAGCCATGGAAAACGTAAGCTTAATCTGCAAAAAAAATTATATATATTTTTTTACTCCTTTTTTTTTCCATCAACTTGATATGTATGCATAGCATATTTTAGCTTGTTTAAAACAAAATAATCGTTTTTTAATTTATTGGTCTTTATTCATTATGGGTTTGAAATCCAATTCTTTTGCACTGCACTTTTAAAAAGACCATACTTCTGAGAAATGAGCAGTAATTTTAAATAAAAGAATCAGCGATGGAAAATTAAACAATATAACTACAATCGAATTTAAAATAAACCTGCGGACGAGAGTTAGTTATTCAACGATATTCAAATAGGTTTATATACATATAGTGTTTCAACCTACTTAAAAGATCAACTGAAATATAAATATTTATGGCGGGAAGTTTATATCTTTCTAAACAAGACTATTTTTTATAAGATATTTGTTTTTTTTTTTTTTTTAATTCCTTTTCATTATTAAGAATCACAGCTACTGGGATTACTATAACTTGCATTAAATATCTAAAAATACAGTGAATGAGGGCCAGTAAAGTATACATCAAAATATAAAGTATTTTACTAAAAGAAATAAAGTAAATAGTAGTATCAATTTTTTGTTATGAAGGAATATATTGCAAAAACTATTTGTGTTTACTCATGCGGGTTTTAATTATGATAATTATTCCTAAAACTGATTGCTGTAAAAATGGTAGAAGATATTAGTGAATCTACTCGTCGATGATCATTTAAATATATTTAATATATTAATTAATTGTAAAAATATTAAAATATTAAATTTTTTCAAGCAATAAATTCACACTAGCTATTAGACACTCAGGCAAAGTTAATTCACCCGAGCTCTACGCCAGCGCGAGCGATCGCTTGGGATTCATGGCAAGGCCTGTATTCATAAGTTTTAAACATTTATTGCATAAAGAAACTTATTTGCAGTCTAAGGTAAACGATTCATTAATTCTAAATATTTATATGTTTTGGATACTTATTATAAATGAAGATTAAATTATATTTTTTCCCACTAATTGACCTAGCAAGTCTGTTATTTACATGTTTTAGACATTTATTATAAAAATAAGCTTATTTTTACTCTAAGTGACATTTTTAACTGATTAAAACCAAGTAAGTCAGTTATTTATAAGATTTAGATTTATTTTTTTAAAGGAAACCATTTGCCTTCTATTGTACATTTTTCCGCACTGACTGATCCAGCAAGTTTGTTATTTAGAATTTGTGGATATTTATCATGTCAACAAATTTATTTCCATTCTAAGGTGCATTTCTTCCAACTGATTGATCAAGCCAGTCTGTTATTAAAGAGTTTTGGATAACTATAAAAAATATATATATTTGCATTCTAAGGGCTACTTCTCAAAATAAATGTTCTTTAGTTTTGGAAATTTAATCATATGATGATCCAAATGTATTCTAGGATTAATTCTCAAATATTGATTGGGCACACAAGTATATTAACAAATTTTATATTTATAAGAAAAGAAATTTATTTATAGATGAAAGTCTTTATTGGACAAACAAGCCCCTTATTGAGATTCTCCATGTTTATCCGAAAATTAATCTATTTCTGCCCCACAGTTTATTACCACACTTTATAGGACAAAAAATTTTATTAATATGATCTTACATGTTACATGTTTATCAGAAAAGTAATTTATTTACGCCTGGGAGTTTTCCTAAAGATTTTAATGGGAGTTTAAAGATATGTGCAAGTCTCCAAAATGGCCAATTACTGACCGTGCCTCACCCTTGATGCCCACAAGGTGGGAAACATTAACCCTACCTTTCATATCCTATGCCTTAATAATTCCCTATTATGATTTAGGAGTAGTTATGATCAAACTAAATTTATATAAACTCTTGAAAGATAAGAAAATTTTGAAGATCATAACAACTTCTTCTTATTTATTAATTATGAAATAATTAAATTGAAGCCAATGTAAGCCAATTAAATGGAAGCCTTTCAGCTTGGGATGAGATTCCAGCCCGGTGCCAGGTTGAAAAAATCCCACAATTACATGGAAATTTACATTCCAGCTGTAATACTGGGATGAAGAATATAATATCCTGAAATCGAAAGTAAGCATGCATTCAAAAGTGTGTGAAAGATCAAAATGGTTGCATCTAAAAAGAATTTGCAGGTAACATTGTTAATAATTCAACAACTTAGTCTTCTCATGGCCCTCACATCGCAGCTCAATGGTTTAATCATTGCTTACAAGCTACTTGAAGCAAAACGAAACATGGCCCTTGGTGAATATATAAGCACAAGAAAAAAAAAAAAAGCTTTTGGGTAGAAATGGGAAGGACTGATCAATGATGGAAAAATATGATTGGCTCAGATGTTCTAAAGCTTTGATGGCTCCCTCTGGATGACTGTTAACACCTCTGGCATTCATTAATGCACTTCAAAAACTTTGAAAACCATATGTAAAGACATTAATAATGTTGCTGGTCCAAAATATCTGTACTTGCCAAAAAATAAGATAGATATGAGAAAAGCAGCCTCTGAGTTTGAGTTAAAGTTTAGCATGGTAAAAGTCTTTGGATGTATTGATGGCAATCATGTTCAACTTAAATGCCCCGTTAAAAATTCACAGGACTACTTTTGTTATAAGCAGTTTAAACGTAAAAGCAGTCTGTGATAGCAAAAGCTACTTCATGGATACTGAATACAAATGGTTAGGATCAGTGCATGATGCTTAAGTATTTGGAAATTCAACTATCAATAAGAAATTAAGTGAAGGGACACTAACTCAAACATCATACAATTTGCTGGCTGGTTAAGAGTCACTACCAAACTACTTTATCAGAGACCCGGCCTACCCTTTAACACATTTATGCATGGAAGAGTATCAAAGTTGTTCCAAGAATGAGGAAGTTATAATAACATGCTAAAATCTGCAAGAAACCAGACAGAATGTGCCTTTGGAAGGTTAAAAGCGAGGTAGGGATTTTTAAGAAGGAAAGAATATATTAAAATAGAAACAGTTCATATTGTTGCCTGCAGTTTTTTTGTTCTTCATAACTTTTGTGAATAAAGTAAAAATTGTGACCTAGATAACGAGGAAGTAGAAAGACAAATTCAAAGACATCGAAGTGACGAACAGGAGAGACCAAATCATTTAGACCATGTTTACTATTATAAAAATCCCAAAGGTGGATATATACATAGAACAATCACAAAGTATATAGCAGAAAACTTACTAACATGACAAATATGATAAATATGGTAAATATGACAAATATGATAAATTATTCATCTTCAATAAAAATGTTTATTTGTAAAACTGAAATTAAAAAGTAAGAAAAAAAACTACCTTAAATATTTTTGACAAAACTTGTAAATATTATGTAAAAAGTAAAAAAGTAAACAAAAGAGTATTTAGTAACTCAACTATGAATTCACCAATGAATTTTCTTGTAAAACTTCCAACCATGCAACAAATTCTTAATAAAATAAATTTTTAGAATACAATTTGACTGTCCCAATAATAAAATAAAACATTTAAGTAAAATAATACTTCTCAAGTTTTCCTAGAAACAGTATATACTGTCTATTTTTATATAAAAACTTGTTTCATAGAAGATTAATGTGTTTACAAAAGAAAATAAGAAATATAGAAAAGAATCATTCTCATTTCATGGAAAAATAGCTCTTTTAAACAAGAGAAAATAGTATACATGATTTTTCTTTTATGAGCAACATAGGATTTCGGTCAGATCTCAAATTGCTTATTTTTAACTAATATCATATCTAGATCTAAAGTTGCTTGACTTTATTCAACCAATTTTCATAAGATTTTCGTTTTTGTGAGAAAGGAAAATGATAGAGAAGTCATATTTTTGTTAAAAGAAAGGTCTTGGAAATAAAGAGAAGTAAAATGGAGAATTTTTTTTTCTTAATAGAATGTGTACTATTAAGAAATAGAAAACTGTGTATTGAAACAAGGCTTGAAAAAATTCTTTCTATTTTCATGACAAATAAAATATTTGCATTGCTTATATTCGTACAGAACTGAAGTTGTTTAATAATTTTTCAAATCCACTTCAGTTGCTTGTAAACAAGTTGTTTATAAAAGAAAAATCGTGTATAGATATATGTATATTTTTAAGTTCTTTTCTTAAAACTATAAGAAAGCAAACAAACAAGGAAAAGATAACTCTGCTGTAACTTTGTAAATATACACTAAACAACCTTTAAAAATAAACAAAACATAATATGATCTTAGTATAACTTAACACGATCAGCGTTTATCATCCGGCTATGCCATTCTATTTTCAATAATAGAACTCCAGAATAATTTTTCCACTGCCACTTCTTCAACCTGTGACAGATGATGAAAGGTTTTGGCTCACTTCTTTGATTTTCTCTTGGACTCTTGTGTAGTCTTTTTTGATAACGGCCTTGTTTTCTTTGTTTTGTTAGGATAATACCTCTTCATATTCTTCAACAGGACCAAAACAACTTCGCATGCTAGCTAAAGCTTTTCTCACAGCCAGATAGTGTTTTGTTTTATATGCAGTCTTTATTACTAAACTCCATTTGGGATTTATAATTTGATAAACATTGTAAAAAATTTGATATCGATCCCATCAAAATCAAACTTCTTTATTTATTTTTCTTCTTGTTTTCATTTAACATCTGTACCGCTGCCATTTTGATTTTTTGATAAATAACAATTTCAGGCTGGAACTCCTAGCTTGGTTCGCTTCAAGTGAGCTAAAATATACAGACTGAGAGGAAACTCAGCCTGGATATCATGTAATTATAATTTCCGAAATACAGGTATTTGAATGCAAGGGCGATACAAAATTTCAGCCTGGCCTGAAATGCTTTACTTAACTACTACTTCGCTTTACTTCTCCATGAAATCAGTGATTTTTTCTTTTTTATGTTCTTTGAATAATACAACATTTGGTTGCATACTTATATCAAAAGCATTTCAATCAACTATACTAAAAAGCTGTTTGAAGAAGAGAAACATTTATTTGCTTTTCTTGTAAGTAAATGGTAAATACTTGTAAGGAATCTAAGTGTCCTGATAAAAATAATTAAATAAGCAGCGTCAATGTAATTTACTGTGATTTACTAGCCCATTATAACAGTACATCAAATGCATCACTTATAAATAATCTGCTTAAAAAAAAAACTTTGTAATAAATGGGATGGAGATATTATGAAAACTAATCAGACTGGCTGTCTCACAACGAAAAAACAAGAATTTGGAGTAGGTAAGCTGAAGCACACAATCAGTCATATATAGGTTGATCTGATACCAATGTCTATTTTAGGTTTGATAAAAGAAGTTTGATAAAAGAAAAATTTGTGACTTTTATGAGCATAGGATGAGGGTGCGCGAATCAACAAGTAATAATAGATAAATTTAAAAATTTTGAGAAGCTTTGAACTATAAGAAAGGACTTTTATAGCAAAAGAAACACTATTAGGTTAAGCTCTTTGATTACTCAAGAAGTCATAACTATTGTGTTCTTTTATACATATCAAATCAAAGCATTTATCTGAATTAATAAATACTGATGTTAAAAACTACCTATCAATAAAGCGGTTCGCTTTCTTTACTCTTTTTTACTCTTCTTTATTTGTAAGAACAAATAACGATTGATAATAAACATATTTTTTTCAGCAAGGAAAAAAAAGCTTTGAAACAAAACGAGTACTTAGTGACTAACGGAGCACTGAAATGTTTTTTCATAACAACTAAATGACTAAAAGAGTTTTCAACATAACGGAGCACAAAAAAAAATAAAAAATTATACAGAAATTACGAAATATTATTTTTTTAGCATCATAAAATTTTGAAGGAAATCAATTTATACCTGTTTAGAGGTCTGATTACAAGACAAAATATATATATATATATTATTAATTACCTAAATATTAAAATGATCAATAGTAATTTTTCAAATTTAAAACAAAATAACTCAAAATCAGGACTTGATTACATTAGGAAACATTTCTAGATTGATCTAAGGGCTCATTCAAGGCCATTTTCTGAAAAGCGGGTGTATAAATTAGTATATAAGAATGTTGTTGGTGTAACTATAGCAAAAAATTTGGAGCATATTCAGATCCAGCACCATAAACCATATTTTATTTTTTTTTTCTGGATCCACATTCAAGATATGACAAAATCGCCAGTTTACGAAAAATTGTCAAATAGATAAATTGACAAACAAAGGCTTGGGAGATTTCATAGGACTGCAATCGGTTTCCACAGAGGCCAATAAATAAAGAAGTTATTACCAAAAACCTGGATTATCTAAGACTATTGCAATTTTTTAAATTTTAATTCAATTTAGAGATCTTGAAAATTTTGAGATCTTGATGTGTTAAAGCCCATCTCATCATCTCATTACATGTATTAGCCAAAACATTAAAGATAAAGACAAGCAAATTCAAAGGGATATCATTTTAATTATCACAATACTTTGAAAACTGAAATGAAGATTATAAAGAAAACTAACCTTACAACACGCTTATCTAAGATTGATTTGAAGGAATTGAAAAGACCTTGCTTAGTCAGACTAGCATGTGTGGGAAAGTAGTTGGTCGACATCTGAAACGATAAAATAAAAGTTTTGTAATAAATGTTCTATAAAATTGCTTGGTTACAGTCACAACAATTCCTTTCAAACCCAAATAGCAATTAACAAGTTCTTTTGTAATATTTCCAGATAGCAAGACTTTTCAGCATGTACTGTTATAGTTTAAATGATATTTTCTTTAGTAAAACTTAACAAAATTTAAAGTAAATCATAAAAAATTCTTTGAGAAATACACAAAAATTTAAAAAAAATCAAATTTTTAGTGATTAAAAATATTGACAAATAATTCTGAAATTACTATCATTAAAAATTTCCCAGCTGTACTTTATGCAATCACTCAAATAAATAGATATAAAAATAAACATTATGTTGAATTTTAGAATGGCCCATCTACGTACTACCAAGAACTCCCATAACAAAAATTTGTTGACCTAGAAGTCAAAAAGGGCTGTAAGCAATAATGATAAATTTTCTCAGCGTTCTTTAACTTATATGTGGGTCCAACCTAAGAAGAGGCCTAGAGTTGACGATCCTGTTATTAACACAGCAAATATCTGGAAAATTCATCAGCCTGTTGGTGATACAATATCATATATTGATGATACAGATGCTGAACACAGTAGCAGCAGTTCCAGCGAAGGAGAAAAAGAGACTGTAGACATTGATGAAGTGGTTACTTCAAATTCAAAAAACCCTACGTCATACTTAGTTGCTCAACAAAGACAGAAAAAATGGGAGGAACTATATGACTTTGCGTTATATTTGGCACTTTGAAATGGATCACTACACCGAGTATGCACTGAATATGGGTTTGTTGGTGGATCGAAATGGCATAGTGAGTGTATAAAACTGTGGCAAAACGGACATTCGATGGACATTTCTCGTCTTCGAAACATAATGACGCGTTGCAACAACAATAACATTTTAAGCAGATTGTTTCTAAAGGTTCCGTGTACAAACAGGTCTTACAAAGTAATGAAACCGTTAAGGCGAAACAAAAGCACTAGAACAGGGCATTCTAAAACTCTTTAAAACAGCTTACTTGATTGCATGCAAACGGTGAGCAGTTTGTGACAATTTCGAAGATATTAATGACAATGTCAAAGATCTCAGTGACAAAGACATTGAATCTTATTCACGTGAATCTTCAAAAAATACCACATATAACTCTGTAAGATCTGTCAATAGTTTTATTCGGTGTTTGAATGACCATCTAGAAGCTGGCTGTTGATTTCAGTTTCCTGTCAGACGAAACAACTGATATGGCTGATCGGGCAGATTTACCCATTTTCATTTCTTACATCAATAGCGAAAAGAACACAAAAGAAGAGTTTTAATGGACCCGTTGAGATAATTGGCAGCAAAGGGGTTGAAGCTCTTTGCAAAAAAATCAATGAAGCACTCATTATTAAAGGCATTGATATCAATAACTTAAGGCTCCATAATATGGATGGCACAAATACAATGAACGGGAAAAGGTAGAAATTGATTACTATTTGTCTTATTTTTAATTAACATACTTATACTTTACTTCTCTCATTATTCATATTCACTTTTTTTTTAAATCACTTTTACCCCATTGGTGTAAATGCGTCAAATGTGAATTTGTGCTAAAATTTTATAAAAGGCTCTTATATTATCATGATTGTAGGCCAAGTTTATCATCAGGAACGTACAAATAATTCTGCATTGGTTTAGATATCATTAACTCGACCAGTTTCCTTATTTTATCGTAAAACTTTATGTGTAACTAAGCATAAAAATTTCTAAAACAAAAACGGTAACAAAGATTCTATTTGTTCAAATTGCAGGTCTGGACTGCAGAAAAGGTTAAGGCATATTGCCCCACATTCAAAGTATGCAAACTGCAGAAAACATAGCCTTTCTTTAGTTTTCGTGCATTAATATCTCTAGAAAGAAATTTGTTGGGTCGTCATTTAGGCAAAAATAATGCAGTAGTTCCCAGGAAATTTGATAATGGAACATACGAGTCAATCATTGATAGACTTCGAAACAGTTTGGAAAGAAGGATTGACAAAAATAGAAACTAATGAAAACTTATGTGAGATTAAAATTATTTGTTTTGTCTTCTTGCTCGCCTTCGTTGAATTTCGAGAAATTTCAAGAAATGGAAAGGAGGGGAAGGAAAGGGAGGGGAGGTAAGGGAGGAGATTTCATAAACAGTACTGCTCAAACTATTGTTGGGTACGGCGTGATACAATAAAAATTATTTTCAAAAAATAGCGCTATTGCAAAAAATAGATATTGTACAATTTTAGTTTCAAAAATTATTACGTCAATGCCGAAGTAGCTTTCAACGAAGGACTTAAAGATAAATAAAAACAAGAGAAAGTCTGGTTGTTGATCATCGTTTACTACATTGCAATTCTCATTAAATTTGTTACTTTAATGCCGAAGAAGCAATAACACCAAAGGTTTTCAATTTTCTTCTATTTGTTGAGCAAAAAACGTACAAACAACACACAGACTTTTATTAATACCGATTTGTTTAGTCAGACTGAAACTAATTTCTGAACTGAAGAAGCTCAGTGCCACCTTATTGAATTTCTTACGAATTTCATGAAGAGATTAATGATTAACTGATGGGTTCTCAAGATGAACAAGCAACAGCAAAGATAATACCAGTTTTGAAAAAGAAATGAATTTTGATTCTAAAAGCTCCAGTATTTCCATGGAAATATTTCTTTTGATTTTACTTATTTAAAATACTCCAACAGGATGAAAAAGTATTCATCCCAGAAACTATTAAGTAAAGTGATATCCAAGAAAATCAATGTCCAAGAAATAATCAGACAGGCTTGTGCAAGTAAAAAATTCCATGCATGAAGAATACACAGAAATCGACCACCAATTTGATATATGGCATATTACTAAAAGAATTAAAGAAAAACATTATCGCAGCATCCAAAAAAAGTCTTGTGAAGTTTTAGATAGGTAGATCAAATAGACTTTATTATTTATTTCCAATGGTTCTGTTTAGACTTTTGAAAACAATTGCAGCAAAATTCAAATTAATTCGTTTTTAAATTATCACATACTGTAATGAGCTGCTTGGCCTGATTTCTATGATGAAAAAACAATTAAATAACCAAATAAACTGTAAAATTTCAAGCAAAAAACTTAAAAATAAAAAGTAAAATAATGTATTACCCTGCAAATAAAATCAAGCAGGTTGTGTGTTATATTTGCATGTGTGCGAATGGAGTTATACATAAGCAGCATTGCTGGTTCTAAATTAATGAAAAATTTCTTCATAATACATAAAATAAACAAATAAATAATAATGCCAAATTAATTCTTTATGCACCTGCCAACTTTACATGTTTTTATCCCCATAGCAAGTATTGACTGATTGGTGCTAAGCTTGTGCTAAATTCCATTTTAAACATTTTATAAACAAACATTTTAAACTAAAATCAGTCTGTTACACATGGTCAAAATGAATAAAACTGATAGCAGTCGATACACTCTCAGCCATTATTTGGGTGAACAGGTAAGCAACTTTCAATGAATACACCCATCATATAAAACTCAGAGCAAGCAACCTATCAGAAATTTTAATGAAACACAAATCACTTTCTTTTATGGCTTTATCATTATCGTTATTTGGCATATTAGGCAAATACAATCTTTGCAGTGTGATGCCTATTTACTAAATAAAAATTTTAAAGTTGCAACTCAGGTGATGTCTCTTCTCTAATATAGGTGAGAGAGAGTGAGAATGTTATGTTTAATGTGGTGAACCAAAAAATTGCCAAGACAATATTTCCAGAAGGGCCCACCTGGTGGGTCTTGGAGTGCTTAGAATGCCCATTTACCCCTACGAAATTCAACTAAACAAACCGACCCAAATTGAGCTAATGAGTTTATGTATAATAATATAGTTTATTTAATTTATACAATGAGCTTTGCTCAGAAACTCAGAGATAATATGGAAAATAAATTTCGGCCAGAGGTGGGAGTTGAACTCGTGAATTTTTGTTCCGTAGTCAAGCGCCCTATCACTGTGTCAACTCTGCTTGTATGCTTTGATAACCACATTGAGCAGCAAAAACTAAACTTTAAAAGAATATGCATGATTCAAAATCCAACATGAATTTCAAGGCTTTTGACTTAAAGAGGATAATATTTGTAGTTTGAAATTGGGATACTTCAATGCTTTACCCTCAAGGTAACTTTTTAAATAACTCTTCAAAGAAATTCCATTTTTACAACAACAAATTTTATAAAATTGTAAGTTTTTTATAGAAACTTACCATTAAACATACATCAACTGGAAATTAGTTATTTTTCAAACACCACACACACAAACACAAAAAATTATTTGTCAGTGTCAAACAACGCTACAAATAGTTTACCCATAAATAGTAAACCAAGTACAGTAAGATTATAACTAACCAATATTCATAATATTGTCCTTATCTCCCTGAAAGAACAGCCAATCGTAAAACAATGCTTGTTTCATGTTGGATTGAGAAACTGGATTCTAAAATAAAAGATAAAGTAGCAAAATTTTAACAGATTTTTCAAAATACCCTTTTTTTATTTATCTAAAAAACATTATTTAAGAAAAAATGATGCTTAGATTGCCTAAACCCTAATTAATTTTCGAGAAAATTGACATCCGTCGGCTGAATTCAGAAAATAGGGAACTAATATTACAGAATCAGCATTAAAAACAGTAAATTTATCGCTTTATCAATTTTCAATGGACAGCCTCAACTGAAATGAAATTCCAGGTCTCTTATGTGAATAAAATCCTCATTTAAAAAAAGAATGATTATTCTGGGTACTGTAATAAAAAAATTCTAAAAACTGATAAAATTGCTATCAATAAGTAGCAACAAATAAACCTGAGATTGAATGCTTAGTAAAGTACATCAATTAGTGTTTTGTGTTACATATTTCAAAAAAAAGAGGAGAATTAATGAGCAAACTCTCATGATTCAAACACTAGAAAAGTTACCTGGCCAGCTGTGTACAACCATCCGAGAATAGCCCAGCGTGGTATGATATCAGAACCTAATATCTCGTTTGGAGGATGAATGACACCACAGATAAAACGAACAAGATCTGGAAGTAGTGTTTGGTTTTCAGGGGCACTAAGGTACTAAAAATATACAAACAGATAAAGATTCACGAGAAACCCAACATTTTAAGGTCTAAAAAAACTGTTGTTTATTATGCGTTGGGAATCATTTCGAATTCGTCTAGACACTGAATTTGTTTTATTTAAAAATCAATTGACTTAACTTATCAAATATAAGTCAAATTATAAGAATTAATGGAATCCAATAGGTTTACGAGTTTTAAAATATAAAAATAGTATTTACTTAAACAAAC
>JAUZNK010077777.1:0-13465 GCA_035046665.1 Euphysa ruthae | reverse complement strand
AAAAAAATCTCCAAAAGAATCAGCAACATTTTTGTAACGATGCAATCCTTTAGCAATCGAGTCTCCAAAAATTACGAAATTGCAGTTGCTTTTCCATATTTTCTTTGCCAGAGATTGATGTTCTTTGAGCCACCCAGGTTCTGCTCTGAGAGTCGAAATTCTTGCATTTGACATCAGCAAAACAGTGAAATGGTTTCACAACAGCACAGATTGACACTACTTGTATCATAAGACACATGCTGCGACGTTCGAGTTATAGAGAGGAAATACACCAAGGGACCACAGAATTTGTTCGAGTTATAGAGATTCGAGTAATAGGGAGTTTTTAATGAGAGTTCATTAGGAAATTCCCACCGTGCCAACGAAATCGTTCGAGTTAAAGGGAGATTCGAGTTATAGAGAGTTCACTCTATTTATTTTCTAGTATAGAACCACCTTAAATTGATTGAAGAGTAGTTTCTTCAAACAAATCTCCAACAAATCACAAACTTTCCAAGGCGAATGGTCGCTCAAATTATTTGTGCAGCAGATATATTTTCAAAATGATACACTTAAACCACCCCTTATGAAAGTCCCTAATACTGAAGGGTGCCATGAACTAAAAGTTTCAGTATAGAATGAATAAAACAAAATTGTTAAAAATTTTGTTTAGGTGTTTAACTTAAAATATGACTAATTTGTGAGTTCCGCGCGGAAAACTCTTCCCCAGTCTCTAAAAATGCTATCACTTAGATTTTAGTTCAGTGCACTAGAAATACTTGAAAGTAAAATTGTACAAAATTTCAATGTGTAAAAGTTTACAGTTGTTGAGCTTTAACGCCGCATGAAAACTGTATCTGCCATCTAGAAACGGGCCCCAGAATGGCTAATTTTGACAAGTTGTAAACTTATCATGTAAAAAGAACATGCCAATAACTTTACAATGACAATTTAATTCTCAGGGAGGCTGTGCCCCTTTAAAAAAGAAATTAGCTATATACAAGAAAGCACAAAACCAAACGCCGACGGAATAAACTTCTTGATAACCGGTTTCGCAATCAGCACCTCCACGAACAAAATTTAGGCATGCTATATGAAACCGGTGAATTTTAAAAACATAAGATTTTGTTTTCAGAACAATATTTAATTTTAAACTAATATTTATAATTTTTAAAGGTCAGATACTAGATTTTAATTTTATTTTGTGCGTTTTTTCTCAAAATCTTATTTTTGGGCGCGCAGCCAAGAGCATCTCATGAACCATAATAGCTATTATAATGAAATGTTCACCAGTTATTCATTATACCAAATGAATTAAGAGAGCAAAATTCAGTTTAAATATGCTAAATTTTGATTTTTTCAAACGAAGAGAAAAAATTTTATTTTTTAAATCATATGCTTGCAGCGCATTTTCTGATTTTTTTTTCTATTCAAAAACCTGTTCTGCTTATCAGATTTCCTATTTTTTTCTAGTATGTTTTCCTCAAGCAAATTTCACACACAAAAAAAATTTTTTTTTCAGGATTGATGGAAAATGTGTGACTCGAAGAGCATGTGAGAGTAATAAAAGATTCTGTTATAAGTTGTGATTTATTTGTCACTAATATAACGAGTATGAATAATCTGTGCCTTAAATAAATATTAACTAATCACCAAACACACAAAAACTTAATGATAAAAAAATATATACAATATGTTAATAGAATTCTAATCAGGTAAAGAAAAAAAATACTGGTATGTTAATTGATTAAAATTGTGTCAGCATGCTTTAAATTAAAGCATGACTTAAAACATACATTATAAAATACACTTTGCTTGCAGGATGATAAACACGGAGCAGGCAACGATCCTTTAAATTTATTACTTCCTCGTTCACGCTTACTCATTCCAGTCGAAGCATAACACTTAATAACTAAATCTGTGAAATTGTTTGAAATTTTAACTACGCTAAATAATTTACAATCATACGATTAATGAATGGGTTATTATCCAAAAAGATTGATAGAGGTTTTACCTCCAGGAGGAGCCATTACTTTAGTGCTAGTTTTATTTGGTTGAGGTGCATTATTGATAACAGCGGGCGCAATAGGAGCTGCAGCAGCCTGTGTTGAAAAAGTCGCTTCAGCAGCTGGTGGTGGTTGCTGCCGCTGAGGAGGCATTTCTTCAGCACCACCAAATATATTAGATTTGTTCCGACGTTGCTGGCCAGCATTTAAATTGTGTGTCGTTTCAGGCTGATCACCACCAAAGATATTAATGTTAGTTTTTCCGCCAGGAGGAGCCATTACTCTGAAAATTAGAAATGTTAATAAGTATTAATATTAATAAGTCAATGAAGATTGCGTGGTTTCACAAGTTAATTTGGATTACGTGTTAATTTTAATCCTAAAACACACAGCAAAATGTAAAATTCAAGCTAGGGCCCAAAATATAGGCACCTAAAGTCTCAGGGATAACTTGTGAGCTGTTTTCCATAAATTGATGATGTTAGCCATTAACAGTATTAACTATACTTTCTAAATTCGAAACTACAATGCCAGATACATGAAGAAGCACAAAAAGAACATTTTTTTTTGATTTTTATTCGAAATGGCATAGACTGAAAGCATAACTCAAAAAATATTAAAAATTTTTTTTTGCCTAAACTTTTCTTTGTGACTTTTGAGCAATATTTAGAGAATTATCAGCGAAATTTTTCGGAATAAATGACTAGTAACATATCTGCTTTTAAAATTCAGATAAGACACTCGTCTCTCTGAGCGTTCCTTTCCAAGACTTCAAAAATCCACAGCAGAATGTTTAAGTTCAATATCGTGTTTGTCTAGATCCTGCTACAAAGGTGTTTTTTCGTGAAATAAATAAAGATTTATATAAGATACGGTAATAAAAATTCTTGTGTTCTCGTAGTTTTAAGTGATTTTTTTGTGTAACAAATTATGTATTTTACAGCCCTTGAATTACCGAATGGGTGTATTGCTTAAGAAGGGAAATTTTATTAACTATGTATTCAAATATCTTATATTAATTAATCATTCTCTTATATTAATTAAATTAAATATCAAATATCTCTTCTTAGCTTGTGTAGAAAAATTAAAAAATAAAAGATTTTCGATGTAAGCAATCGCAATTTCCAATCATTTGTAAACTTTTAATTTTCTGACATATATTTCATCTACTAGAACTTCCTGACATTAATTTGTTTCTTTTGTGGATGTAATCTTAGAACTAAGTCAGATTAGAATAATCTTGCAAAGAAGTGTTTTTTTAAATCTCAAGGGAAAACACGGTGAGAAAAACGATATGTATTGAGAAGAAAGAGTCAAGCTTCGTGTAGCTCGAAATAAATTTAACTCTGGTGATGGAGTAGAACCTTAAAGCATTTCAATTTCAACGTTCTTTAGTTCTATTCTATGAAAATAGTACTTCCACAGTGATTTGAGAAAAATAAGATGGAAATATTGGATTATGTACTATTTAAGATTTCGGAACAGATAACGCTCAGCCAAGTTTATTCTGCGCCTTGTTTTTTTATTAAATACTTACAGAATTTCCCATACCGATATAACATCTTTTTGTTTAGTGCTGGCAATTTTTTGGTATTCATAATATGTGCTATGCGCAACAACTTTTTTGAAAAATTCTGGTATTAAATTTGTAATCATTGGGTAGATATAGTTTTGGGAAGAAGAGATCAACTTCAAGTTTATAATCTTTTACTGTTTTTCTTAAAACTGCTTTTCTTTTTCTATTTTTTTTTCTGTTATTCTTAATCTTTTACTATTTTTGTGGTTAATCAAAATATCTATAATATCAATTGCGGCTACAATTGCTAGAAAACATCACTGACTCAAGTTTGGTTTGACTTGATACTTCCAAAAAGGAATATAAGCATAGATTCCAACACGAAGCAAAGAAGAAATTTCTTTCGCAAATTCCTCTGAAAAGAGATGTTGATGTATATGTCAATAGTAACCACTGAATGGTCAGAGTTTCCTAAAGGACTAGAGACAGAAGTTCCTGGTTGCAGGATCAGGAAGACGAGTTGGAAAATCACCTAGCTGAGTCAACTACTGGTATCGATACCTGAAAGGCTGGTAGCTCTAGAAAAAGGTAGCCAGTCAGTTTGGTGGATACTGAAGTCCCCAAAAACCAAAAATATTAGCAGATGTTTGAATTATGAACCTTGCCAATATTTTGATATAATATAATTATAGTTGATAACGCTACAGGATTATGTAGAAGGAGAACAGTATTAGAAGAAAAGATAACTGGTCGACTATAGAAAAAATAGAAGTAAACAAATATATGATTTATAGGTTTCAAGAGATGTCGAAGCTAAAGGCTAAATGAGGATTGACAATGACAAAAGCGGTAAAGCATTTAAAAAGGCCCCGCTGAATGCCAACCATGTTTTTTCTCAGGGGCAAATCTCCAAAAAAAATGATAACTTTTGAAAAAATAAATTAATAAATAAATAAACAATAAATTAATAAATAGTTCTGCTAATAATAATCTAAATTAATGCCTGAATACTCAACATGTTTTTGTCATAGTGGAAACCATTAAAAAAATAACAATAAAAAAACATGCCAAAAAAATCTCTGGAAGGTGGCTATTTGAGTCAGAAAATGCTCTCTATGGCCATTGAAGCAAAATTTTAAAAATAGAAAAGAGCTGATTTCAATAAAACTTCAATGATATTTTTACGCCTAAAGTATTCTGATCCAGAAAAAAAAAAAAAAAATGAATATTTTCTTAATAATCTAAAATCGTCACTTTTACAGTGACCTTTTTACACCTTAATACAAAATTTAAGAAAGAACTAATAAGTGGTTATTAAGAAATCGCACCACATTACTGATGGATGAATTTAATCGCGCTCAGTAAATTTTGCCAAGCCCAAAAAAAAAAATGTTTTAATGTCGTGGTTACAATCTGTTTACTTGATTCTCGCCACTATTTAAGTTGATTTTTATTTGAAGTTTTATCTGGAGTTTAAATTTAAACATTTTAAAGAGATTTTAAAGTTAATAAAGTCAATACATATTAAAATTTATAATAGGTTTTAGTACAAAGAGCACTTTGATAATTGTTTAGAATAGTTTCTAAAATTTGCAATTATCTTTTATTAATGCAAGAAAATAAATGCTTTCACGTTTTGAGAGATTTTCAGTTCCTTGCCCATCAAAAAATTTTTGAAGTGAAAATATCCAAATGTTTGACTTCTTAAATGGAAAGTGATTGTGTTTAATAATAAAGCCATGCAAAGAATCAAATTATTTGAACAAAAGATCAGAATTTATATTAAAATCCCAGCCAGATTTCTCGAAGCCCAAATCTCTTTTAAATGGACTGATAATAAGTTATTCAGCATCACATTTAAATGTCTTTTTTGGTAAAATAATAAATACATCAAAAAGAAATCTTTAAAATATAATCAAGCAAAACTCTAAATCAATAAATCTTGTAATAATAATAATCAAAAAAAGGAACTGACAGATTATTCAAATTCACTGAGAAAGAAAACCCTACAGAAATGATCATATTACAAGATGGGAGGAAAGTTGCCAATGAAGCTGCATCAACAAATGGAATGTGGCAAAAAAAGAGAAAATACTTCACGAATTGCAATTGGTGTTGTTATTTGAGATGGGGACAGCAACTATTTTGCCTCTGTGAAAAAAGCTTAAGGTGCCACACACTCATATGGCATCACAAAAAAGAATGTGTAGGGCATATCTAGAAATGCACAAGGACAGCTCTACGACAATTAAAAATAAAAAAAAAGTGTTAACTTTCTGATGGAAAATCAGTAGATAGTGCACATCATTTAACTGATGATTTAATCACCTGATTTCAAAATTACTATGGACAATGCAGCAGGAATAATAAAGGATACTTAAATTCTAAGCGAACAGCATGAAAACGACAGCTACACCCAACAATCATATAGGTTTCCACCTGCTTTCATTCCTGCAGTGAAGCCCATCTTAAAAACAATTCTCAAACACTGTTTAAAAGATTTCTCACAAAACCAGAATAAAGCGCTGAATGGAACAGTTTGGAAAAAACATGTTTTTGCGGTCAGAGCAGAGTACATATAGCTGTTTTTGAAGCTGTATGTAGGTTTAATGCAGGTGCTGGATCAGTTTTTGAATTACTTATTTTTATTACTTAAAGTTGGAACTAAAGATCTAGTAATACCTATCGCTCCTTCTACAAAGTAGGCAACCAAAGACTTTAGAAGCCACTAAAAAAGTTAGCATAAAAGCATTGCTTATTCGGAAACATAAGCGTGCTGAAAAGAAATTAAAGATGGGGGAAAAGCCTTCTTACTTATCAGGAGTTTTTGGTGTGAAAGACACTCCAGAAATCGTAGTTAGTAAAAATAATAGGAAAAAAAAAACAAAAAACAAAAGCAGCTACTAGTACAGCTGATGGTAAACCTATCATTAGTGACGTTTTTGTTGATGACACTACAACCCTGGCCAAAACTAATGGGACACCACAAAAAAAATTGTGAAAAACCCTTCTCCATATTTTATAAAAGCAAATAAAACAAATAAAAAATGCTTAATCGATACCAAGCAAAAAGTTTATCCACATTAGCCTGCGTTCTTTTATGTGTCACACAACCAGAATAAAATTTATTAAAGATATATAAACTTGCGAGCCATTATCCGCAGTTTAACAAATCAACAATTTATTAACATGCTACAAAACCTATTACAGGAAAAGGGAGTGTAAACAGAATAAAAAAACAAGGGTTTCCTACTTTTTTATTGACAAGAGACCATCAAAAACTTGCTCAAGCCATAAAAACATTTTGAAGTGCAGAAGTCCTTCTGCACAAGTAATTCGAAGAGAATCCAGGATGCATCCGGATTAGATTATGTGTCTGGTCGTACACTTTATAGGGCTTTAAATCAAAACAGCTATTGATATTTACGTAACCGAAAAAAAGAACTGAGTGGGAATGATTTAAAACTTCGAGCAACCTTTGCAAAAAACATTTTAAAACAATATTTAGCTGCAAAAAGATAAAAAGCTGTTCACGGTGGAAAAACTGTGCACCTTTTTGTTGCTATATCTTATGGAAAGGGTGTAAGTTTTTGTCATCAGTAATATGATAAACTAAGCGGAAAATTATTTGCTGAGTTTGTAACAGAACATAAAAAATCAATTTATGTAAACAGTCTATCTCTTATTTCAAAGATGTTATTACAAACTATTTCAAAATTATTTCAAAACTCAGAAACGAAGGAAGTCATGAAAAACTGAACGAAATATTCCAAAACATTATATAAACAACCATACATGTTTGAACCATAGTGTAATTTGGAAGAGGAAGAAGTCTTGAAAAATTAAGAAGGCACACAGCTGTTTACAGATTTGAATTTACATGTGGGAAATGCGTATTAGTGCTGTTGTGAAAGTTGTCACTTAGAAGAGAGAGAGGTTGACTGTTTATGTTGTGAAGAAATACAAGCTATATAAGGAAAGATAAAAACTTGAAGAAAAACAATTTCACAGTTCTGTTTACAGTATATCTATAGTTTTCTCTTTTTAAAAGTATAAGGTATTTTTACATTTTATCTTTCACAGAAAAGTTAAATATTTTGTTTATATTTCCTTACAATATAACAGTTGTTCGGACTTGTTCGATTTTGTATTTAAAAAAAAATAGTGAGATTGGTTAAGTCCATATTCTCCCTTTTAAGTCACAAATGCATCACCCTTTTTGAAGAATTCAAAATACTTTGTTTTAAAGAAACAGTCCTGAAAAACGTTTTTGGCAAGCCTACACGAGACGAAAAGTGATGTTTTGAAACGTCATTGTTCAGTAAAACTAAGATGACATATCAGAACATCAGCGGGTAGATTTTCTCGTTTAAAGTTTTGCAGCCATTGTTTTTTTTTTAGGTTTTCATCCTGAGGAAGTCTAAAAATTAAAGTTTTTTTGTTTCCTTTTGTCGCTGTCACACCCTACGGCAGTGCAAATACCTATTTTCTAGCAAATAACCATAAATACAAGACAAACAAATAACTATTAACAAAACAGTAACAGTGCGATTGATAAAAAAGATCTTTTAATAACAGTTCTCTATCATTGTGAACAACTGTTTCGTGAGATGTGCCCCAGTAACACATCACAGAATTTAAATATACCTGGTTAGTTTAAAACACACACTTTTTTTATAATATTTATCTTCTAGTTTTATACATATAAGTTTAAGTATGAAAATTTATATATCGTTGGAATCATGATTTTGAATAGATTAAAGTGAGCATTAAAAAAAAAAAAAAAAAATCATGGTGGCACCCTTCCTTTAACATCCACCTTAAGCTAATGGATCAAAATATCAAATGCAGTTTGAATGTTTTTTAAACATATAGAGATAGAGTATTAATTGTAAATTAAATAAATACGAAAATGTCTGATTCTTTCATTAAAATCTCTAGAACATCCTCAATCAAAAATTTTACAATAAATTATAAAACGTAGAAATAAAATAACATTGTAGATTCAAATTAAAACAGGACCTGCTTTTCAGATATAACAAAACAATAAGCACAAAGGCATTTTAATTGTTAAATTATTGATAAAAAAAAAAACATTTAACATTTTAAAATATTAAGTGCCAAAAATTTCGTTAAAAAACTAGAATCTGATTCTACTTTTATTTTCTATTAAAATTACCTTCGTATTTTAAATCTGCTTAAATTTTCAAAAATTGCTTCAAACATCAGATATTCATTTTGGCAACACTTAACTAGACAGACTGCTCTCGTCTTCAGGCAAATAACAAATAAAATCCCTGAGTTTATATAGATTAGTAGCAGGTTCAAAATTTTCAATTCTAGCCAGTCTTAAATCATAAAAGGAAGCACCGTCAACTAATTACCTTCTTGTGCTAGATATCATTACTGACTCTAGCATAATTTATAATCAAATACCATCACTTACATTCAGTTAATTTTGCTATTAATTACCCTACAAATCTATTTATCAGCAAATGCATAAAGTTTAAAAATCCAAGAACACCCAACTCAACAACTAAAACAGGTCCAATCAGCACAATAAACCTCCTGTTCATGCCCAATTTTAGTGAATATATATATATATATATATAATTAATAAAATCCTTTGGTAAAAATAAACAATTGGTTAAAAATTCTTTTGGGAAAAATAAAAATTCAACTTAGTTAAAAAACTATGTATAAATTTGCAATAAGTTTAAAATGATTGGCTACTCAGGCTGTGTCAGGAGAGGTAAGTGATCACTCATGTGCGCCTCAGCACTCACCTCGAACAATCGTGGTGAGTGATATAGCTGTACTACAAACTGAGATATTTCAATAGTATTTTAATATCACTCTCCTAATCACTCACCTCAATCTATTTAGGTGAGTGATTTTTAGCTCACGTGCCAATTTTTTCTGACATAATTTCAGTCATAATTAGACTATTAAAATATCAGTTAACAATTACATAGTAATATATATTTTGTTGTTGCTAAAAACAAAATTGTGACAACAACAAATCTAAATTTAAAAATTCTTCTATAATAAAATACAACAGCAACAATTTTCTTCAGCTATATGAGTGCATAATAGATTCCTAATTATCCCTGAGGGCAACAGTCATAACCGATCCTCATCAAAATTGCTTAACTTCTCACATAAACCTAAAACTTTATCAAACTAGGAATGGGCTTTTAAATGAGCCATATTCGGAACTTCGGAATTTACCTAAAGATAAAAAAGGGTTTCATATCTTTTCTAGATCACTACCAAAAGTTAGTCTAACAAAGCATTTACCACCGAAAAATTTCTGTCCCTTAATTGAGCCCCCCAGTTCTTATCTTAAGGGTCTTGCTATTAAAGCGTGTATGGTGAACAGACTATTACAAAATTATTTCTATTTACAAAAAACTGGAAGATCAAGATATTAGGACTAAAAATACATAAATAAGAACTATCCTCACTTTGTGGCAGGTTTCTTCATTTTGTTGATACCGTGAACATAGTCACCCATAGTGAATTAAAGTATTTGATAACTTTTTTTTATAACTCACAGTTTAAAAGCACTGTCTGACTTTTGATGACTCAAAAGAAACCCGTGGTAGGTGCACTTTTCATAGGCTATCTTCAAAATTACCTCGGGTATTATGGTCTCTTCTACACTGATCTAAATTTATTCCATGTTATATTTGAAAATTATTTATGGCAAATATCAGTTTTAATAATCGCGATACTGTAAAATCTCGTTAAATGGGACACTCAAGGGACCGAGCAAAAGTGTGCCAGTTAGCGGTCGTCCTACTTATCCAAATCTTCTCATAAGTAATATCTTCTTCAAAAGGCTCAATTTTCCCCAGTTATCAAAAAATTTTTTTAAGATTTACAGGGCTTCTTAAATTCATAAACAAGAAACGGTGATAACTGTGTTTAAAACTTTTCTATATTTGCTTTAGCAACATATGACTATAAATTCTTCATCGAACAGAGAAAAAGTCAGTCGCTTTTGTTTGCTTGCTGTTAGCAATTACTTCAGTTTCCACAATGCTAGAAACCTTGATTGTAAGAGCTTTCAGTTCAGTAGTATCGATCATCATGGAGTAGTTCATCAAGGTATCAATGACATCGCATAATTGAGCTGTAGTTGGTTTTTCTAAAGTATAAGCTGCATCGTCTTCATCTTCTGAAATTTCCTCGACATTGTTTCCAAGAATATCTTTTATTGCATCCAACAGAGAAATTTTCCTTTTTGTTATCAAATGCATCAACCATCTTTTGGATCACTCTCACTCTGTACTTTGCTTTCAAGGAACGGAACTCTCCTTGGTCCATCGGTTGAAGAGTGGAAGGACGGAGGTGGTGTTAGGAGGAAGGAAAAAAAGATCAATTGCTTTTAACTGCCCCCCACCCCGATTTGTGGATGAGCTGCGCGGCTGTCAATGATGAGAGCGATTTTCCGATTATCCTTTTCCATTTTTCGTCAAGCTCCCTGACCCATTATTCAAACAATGTTACTTTCATCCAACTCTTCTTTTGGCCACGATAATGATATGGCTTTTGTTCAAAGTTTTTATAACACCTTGATTTCTGCTACTTTCCTATCACCAACATAGGGAGTTTTTCTCCTTTCATGTTAACTGCAGCTAGACCAGTCACTCTGATCTTGCTATGTTTACCTTGGGAAAATTTTTCATCTTTTAAATGAAGAGTTTTTTCGGCAAAGTTTAGTAAAACAAACCAAACTCATCGGCTTTGTAAATATCGCCCTCCACATAACTGCTAAGAATGGTGATGAGTGTAGTTTCTTTCCAAGGGTCGGTCATCTTTCTTACTCTGGAAAATTTTTCGCGTTAAAACCAAATGAGCTCCAGCTGCAAAGCAAGCGCAGCGATATTTCTGAAAAATGCAGTGCACATGTTATTTGAATCATTGTCTGCATAGTTTTACAAAAAAAATATATACCCATGGAAGAAACCATCTACAAAACTGATTACAATAAATTTTTGTGCTTTTCTTTTTTTTAATTGTATTATTTAACTCATTTTGTGTGTAAATTACATAAACAACATTATATCTAATAACCGTGACTGGAGAATTGCCCCCCAGTGAATTTTCCCCATCAAACTGCCCCATGGAAGATTGCCCCCTGGTGAATTTCTCCCATGAAAATTGCCCCCGGAAAATTGCCACTCCAGGGGATTGCCTCCCAGATAATTACCCTCCGGAGAATTGCCCCGATTAATTTTTCTCGTAAAAATTTTACTTCCTTTTATGGGGTAATTAAATAGGCGTTTACGAAGAATCAATAACACGAAAGGTACAAAACGCAGGTTACAGGTCACAGCTCACTGGCAGAGTCTTCCAAAAAACGTCAAAATTATTCCTTTTTCTTTTAAAATACTAAATTAGCCAAAAAAAATGAAAAAAATGAAGATTTAAAAAAAATTTCCCATATTTAGGCGTATAATTTATAGGGTGATAAATGTATATGTAAAAAATAGATTTAAAACTGATACGATGTCTAAGAATATAAGACCATGTCTAAACTTGATTAAATTCAGAGACACATTTCTTTAAAAATATTTTCGCTTATCTATTCAGTCATAATGAATAATGATCAATTTATCTATGTTTCGACAGCTACAGCTATCATCAACGGTGCGTTGATGATACATTTTTTCATAAATTTCGAAAAATTGTACAAAAATTTGCGAACATTTTTACGCGGGAAAATTTCAACAAATAAGCTAATTTAAAAAGAAAACTTGAAAAAGAGAGATTTTCTCTCTGCCAGTGAACCCTTATAAATTTTATTTCAGTCTCCAGTTACGTAGAGACGTTATTAGCATACCATGGAATTGAGGGCAAAAGTACCGACCATATGTATGCGTACCTGCAAAACTGCTTGAAAACTATGCAGAACAAATGCAACGTCAGGAAAGTGCTATTCGTATTAATTTGTCTCTTATTAATTTATTTTATTTTTAATTTTAATTTTAATTTAATTTTTTAGATATTAATTTATGACATTTTAATACGTGTCTAGACAGGTATGTTGCAACAAACCGGAGCTTTTTGTCAGTTAAGAAGTGATGGAATCCACAACAACAGAAAAAGGTGCACAAAACTGTTGAAAGATGGGTACATTTATATTTTCAAAGAAATCTAGATATATGACTTGACACCATGGGAGTGTATAAATCGTAGAAAGTGTCAATGCAAAGACAAAGTGAAAATGACGGTGCTAGATGTATTTGTTGAACAAATTAATGAACATACCCATGCTCCATCGCAAGTTAATTGTGAAGTGGCGAAAGTGAAAGCTGGAATTAAACGACGAGCCCAAAAATCAAAAGATCCAAGCTGGCAAATTTTTGCAGCAGAACTTGGAGGCATAACGGAAAGTGCTGCTGTAAATTTTCCCTCAATGGAAAGAATTCGAAGAAATATGCGTGCTGCTCGGCAAGAAAGAAGCTTAACACCATAGTCCATCATTCATCTTGCAATTCCGGCTTTACCTGCTTTTTACCAGCTCACTGAAAATGGAACACAAATCTTGATCAATGAAAGTGGAGTTGGCGATCCTCAAAGAGTAATAAAATTTTCTTCGCAAGAGGCAATCCAGTTCCTTTCAAACTCGGACCATTGGTTTGCCGATGGAACTTTTAAGGTATGTCCTGAAATTTTCTTTCAGGTTTACACTGTACATGCGAAACAAAATGGCCGTAGATTCCCATGTGTGTTTGCACTTCTGTAAAAAAAGACAGAAGCTAAGTACACACGATTTTTCAATGAACTATTTAATATCATAAATAGAAATAGTCTGGATGATATTTTAATGGATTTTGAAAAAGCTGCAATTAACACCATACATCAAATTGAAATAGTAGTAGTAGTATCGTGTGGTCACACTTTCATGAATTGAAAGTGTGGGTCCAGGAGTAGGCTGGCCTAGTCTGGACAC
>JAUZNK010077766.1:0-13465 GCA_035046665.1 Euphysa ruthae | reverse complement strand
ATCTTTATAAAAAAAATTATTTACGTTTTTATTTACACTGTAAATTTTTGTAGCAGAAAATATATATTGTTGTTGTAAAGTTATAAAAGAGATTCTGATAGAGATTGTTTTGTCTATTTTATTTTAAGTTTTCCATCACGGTTTCTATTATTTCCAGTACCTTCTTTCTACGAACACCCATACTCAAAAAGTTAAAAAGTTAAACCCCTCTTGAACTCGATCAACGTACCTGCCACCCTCAATAGCATACAAGTTTCCCTGAGTTTGTAAATCAAGCTTTTCCTGTTTCGGTGCATTTTTTTGAGCATTCAATTCGTTGAGTTTAATATCCTTCACCTCAATTTCACTACAGAATTCAGTATTACATTTACTTTTGTAATATTTTATTAATTTTTGTACCCTGGTATTTTTCCTAAACTTCTATTTTTGCATGTAAGGTTTTAATTTGGTAATTTTATGCACCCAATTCTATCGCTGCCTGCCTCAATTGCAGTTTTTTATGACGCCTCGATATGTCGCGCCTTTTTAATTTTTCTTTTGAAACTCCCTTTTGACGGCAACGTAACTTTACGGAAGAGTTTTTAACTTTGACAAAATAATGTTCTTTTCGAAGATCAGAATTTTTTAGAGACTTCAGGTGCTTAATTTCTTTAGTAAGCTGTTCTGAAACACTATCACAATGTTGCTGCGTTAACTTTTCTAGATCGTAGTTAACTTTGCTTTTGGTTATATCTGCATCAACACTAAATATTTCTCTTTTAGCAATTTTTAATTCTTCAGATGTTTTCGTTAATGCAGATTTAAGTTTTCACTTGTTAGAAGTATCAGGACCATTATTATTTATTTTCTTAACTCGAGGACATTATGTTCTTAAGTGTTGTTTTCGTCTTTTTTTCCAATTTACAGACTTAAAATTCTGAAAATTTTTTCTAAAAAGAACAATGTCATAATTTTTCATTTGATTCCATATCTTAGATAAGTCATCTTTTGTAGCAGTAGCGATATTTTGAAAGGTAGTAGGATTAATTGCAATAACCTGCTTAACGAGGTCATTTCCAACTACTTCCAATATTCTTTTCTAAATTAGTAATAAGACCATATGTAATGGATGTGGTATCCATGGTCAACAAATGTTTAAAGAAATAGTTCTAAGAATTAGAAAAAAAAGATATATGCAATATAAAGCAAGTAAAGTGGAAGACAAGCAACACATTATATTAGCAACATATATAACCACTTCAAAATTTTAAATGAGCACCCACTGATTGCATTATTTTTGGATATTTTGTGAAATTTTTAGAAATAAATTCTAACTTTCATTGTCACAAAATCTTCATTTCTTTTCAGAGATCCAAACACATGCAAATTTTTTAAATTTAAAAACAGAAAAATTTCTTTCCATAAGGAAAAATGTTCAGAAAATATAAAAACCAATACAAGTAAGATTTTAAAGTAATGCTACTCATGTACAAAAGACTAATTGCTTACAACTGAAAATTCCTTAATATATGTTGAATACCCTTTGACATTAAAAACAAATATTCTTTATTTTTTAACGAAAAAAGAAAAAACAACAGGCTTTGTCTTTTAAACACAAAAAACAGAACAAGAAAAGGTTTTATAATTTAAAATTTATGAGATTTTAAACTTTTTAACTTTACTGTACAATTCTCTAAAAAAAGATCCTCATTTTCATAGGGTTGCCAAAATATTAGAATAATCCAAATTGAAAATAAGAAAGTTCACTTTGTTACAGAAAACTTAGTACAAAATGTAAAATACCAATCTTGAAAACTTAGGTAATACTAGCTCGAGTTAAAAAAATCTAAAGCTTACTTAAAAAGGTAAGGACTCTAGTTTATCCCCTCCGTTTTGAAAAAAAAAATCACGAAATTAACACAAACACTTTTTTGAGAACACCAAGTGCAAAAAAATAAAAAGCACTATGTTACCCCACCAGAAAGTTTTTTCTGCACCTTTTACGAAGTTGTAAAAATTAAAAATGTCTCCATATGAAAAAATTTTTTTACCGTGGAATATTTCAGGAGTGCGGACCTTGCGATTGACATCGCTACTACCACATGATTGTACCTTGAATAATGCTGTTCCATCTTAATTTGAACTTTTACCATCGAGAAACAGGACAGTTTAATAGTGAAGAATTTTCTTCAGGCAACTTCTACCTTTTAGAACAAAAGACCTGAGGACCCCGATGTTTTTAAAGTTTTGTTTCTGTTTTCAAAGAGATATAAACCATTGGCGCGCGCTTATGTAAATAGACGATTTGTTTCCTTTTATTATGACGAAAACAAAAAGTTGAATTCGAATGTTTTCTTAATCAACGCGAAGATTATGTATTTAACTCATGGTATATAAATTTTATTTATCACCTTCCTCATCTTTTTGCTTGTTTCTTTCATACTTTATCAATATATCCAATCATTCTCAAATCAAAAAATATTTTTATGGATTTTAATATTTATAAGTCATACTTATTTAAGTTATTTAATAATGGTTTTTAGCACTTTTTCCATGTTAGACAGAGAATAACATTTTCTTAAAAATAGTCACAAAAATTTTCTAAATTATTTTCTCATGGTGACCGCATTTACTGTGAAACCATCATCTAATTTCGGACAACCTATTATTGTATAATTTAGGTGGTGTATGTCTGTCTTCTAATACGAAAGATGGAGGTAATATATCGATAAGGTGCTGTAAAACATAGGTTGCTGAGATATATGTGGTGATATGGTATATTCATGAAACGATATGAAAATATATGCAGATATTTTTAATTGAATGTTAATAAGAATTTGTGATAAGGATCGGTTAGATTTCTATTAACTGATTTTTATATATCATAGATTTTATATCATTCAAAAAAATAAAATTATGGAAAAAAATATGCTATTTCTTCAATTAATTTTATTGGTTATTCTTATACAAAATGGTGAGTCAGTTAATCAAATAAGTTTTGAGAAGTTATGAAAGATAATTCTAAGACATGAATTAGATGTTGAATATATCTATAAAAAAGCAAATCTTTGAATAATATTTGTTTTAATAAATAAATAAATTTTTTTATATATGTTTGATATAGTGCTGCAAGGAAGCCTTGAATACAGGAGTGTCTCTGGATATCTGCATACAGTGGAAAACGTACATTTGTGTAATAATAAGAACTTTTTTGCATATCGGGAGTAGACGACGTGCACTTGCTTATAAATAAGACCGTCTCTCTATATTTTTTTAGTTTTCTCAGTCTGTACTATTTAGCAGAAATAATTGAAATAAGTATATTTATTGTTCACAAATTAATAAATAACTAAGCTCATGATCCTTTCTTTGAATATTACATCGGCTCCACTAAATAAATTCCATTATCAAGATTCTCTTTCTCTAACACTTATTAATTATTAAGTGAGGAGGTATTGTAATGAATTTTTAAGCAAGGAGGTATTTTGGTGAATTAGATAATATGAAGTAAACGAATTAACCATTTTATTGAATAGTGTCGTTGCAGTAGTGAAATAGATTTCTCTCAAGGAGAGTTCAGTAAAAATAACTGCCCGGAAAACTTCCCCCGAAAATTATATATATTTATTATTTATATATTTATTATATATATATATTTATATTTATATTTATATTTATTTATTTTTTTTTTTTTTATGCGGAAAAACTTAATGTTCCAAAATAAAATATAAATTTTGTTTCTTACTAAGAAAAATGAAACCTTATAGGTATTGTGAAAATTTGTCTTTCATCCTCATAAACGTATTTTTATTTTTTTTTTTACCTAAAATAGTTTGTTTAAACATAGCATTTAGTGAACTTTCAAACCTTTAACAATACAAACGATGACACAGTGAAAATATTGCAATGTGAATTTTTTTAAATATAAAACTTTTAGAATAGCCTAAATTCATAAATTAATCGGTTTAATGCTTAGTAATTTAAAGGCAATGCAAAATATAACGTGAAGTAGTTGCACATAAATTTTTAATATCTCAGGTTATGTAAACCTTCTTTCAGATTTTTTAGAAACTTTAGATCACAACGATTAATTGTATGGAAAATAGAGTCAGTTTTTTATTAATTGCAATACTTTTACAAGGATGTTTTAAATATTGAATCTGATGTTGAATTAAGCGGTCCAGGATCAATTTGGTTACAGATTTTAATAAAAACAGGAAACAAGAATTAGAATAGAAGCTTGAATTAGTATGATCTCTATAAAACAAATTATTTCGCTTCACGGCACCAAATGACTGAGAAATATGCAAGATAACATTCCTGAACAGTATCAAAAAATTAAGTTACGATAATTTCGCCTATTATAAAGACTTTCAGGCCGTGTTCCAGTTATAATTTTCATGATATATCCCGTTAATAGTCTAACTAATTCCTAGGACGCTTTTTAAGGAATGTTATTTACAAGAATTTTCTTTATAAAGATCTTCGTAAACCATATCACACTAATAGAGACCTCATTAAACCATACCATAATGATAAATACCTCTTTGAATAATACTAAAAAACATACCTCGTTAATCATATCACAATTAAACAAATCTTATTAAATCATACCACAACAATTTTAGAGACCTCATTAAAAAAAGAAAAAACATCATCTGTAGCTTGTTTATTTTGGTTAAGATAATGTCAACTTTTAATTTTAACTTTCATGAAGATTCAAAAACTACAAAGATCCCAAGTCTTCAGTCCATGAACCGAACCTTGTTACACAGCAACTTTCTTTTTTCACCAAGATCAAACTTAAATGTTTTTCAAATATTAAAAAATACAGCATTGGTTTTAAGGGACAAACCATCAATCGGAGTATAAGTTTTTTAAGTGAACATAAGTTGTATTAGAAGATTTCGGATGTTTTGTGCCTTAAGTTTTTACATAATGCCTTCCACGTTTTTGACACCTCCTTTTCATTTTTGCTAGTTTATATTTAAGCGTGTAAGATTTCTAATAATACAAACTTTTTATTAATAAAGTCTGAAGTTGTTACATTACGTGAACGATCAAAAGAAAAATTGTTGAATAAAAAAAATCATACAAAATACATAATAAGGGCTTATTACTGAATATAAAAGTATTGAAAAAGAAATACAAGCTCGTTGGACTGCGAAATAAATGTCCCTGAGGCATTAAAAGATTAACAGACAACCCTTAAAAGATTAAAGGTATGAGTATATAGTTCTTCCACAGTCATGGTCTAGTTAAGACAAAATCAGCTAGAGGAATATGACTCTCCACCAGACTCGCAATAGTAAGTAAGTAAGTATTCTTTATTTCAAGTTGGATAAATTTACAAATCTAGTTTCCAAAAACATAAACTAATTTAATCCAATAGAGGTATCACAAAATCTGTGTAGATTTTAGCCATCGAAAATTTTGTGAAGTTCTAAGGGAGTAAACAATCTTCATACCTCTAAACAAACATTGGAGAAATTAAATACACAAGAGTATAGAATAAACGTTGAAACTCCAAAAAAAAACAAATAGACAATACCATTTTAATTTAATATTTATATCAAAAAATTATAATTTTTAAAATTAATTTTTAAAAGTATCTGGGGGATTAAGGGATTTTATACTCCGAGGTCAGAGGATATACGACTTTTGTGGTGCCTCACAGGGAATAGAGGTAGTACACACTTCGTAGTGAATGAGGTTCTCGTGGCGCCTTCATTGTTTAGATTATAAATCGAGTAAGCAAATATAAACCTACATGAGGGTGACTGCGTTGAAAAATACTTGGTAGTTGTAAATCTACCTAAGGAAATTTTAGTGCACAATTATAACTGATAATTGTTAATTTACCTAAGGACCATTACACGTAAATATAGAACTGGTAATGGTAAATTTCCATCTCCACTGTGTGCAGCTCCGAGGCACTTGTTGTTTTCATTTAGATTTGCGTCAGGCCAAGTTATACCAATTGATGAAGATAGATAATAGGTGCGCATGGTTAAAAGTGATTACCTTACCACTATTTCACAACAACTGTGTAGAAAAATATTACAGCACACATTGCCAACAGCTACTAAGTATTATTACAGTTCCACCAGTTCCATGTAGTCTATGTGGTTTAGGGACTAAATCTGCATCTCAGCTTTGTAGGCAATGCCGTTCTCAACGCGTCGCTCAAAAATTTGCATATACCAGAAAACGTGCGCATAAAAGATTTACTGTGTGCTGTGTGAACTTGTCCAAACAGTCATTTAGAGACCCTCACGGAAGTTGCTAAAAGCATCATCCTTGAGAAAGAAAACCCCCACTGCGACATGATCTGGAAGTACACTACGTTCTGGTTGTCGGTAGAGCCCCATTGTTCTAATTTAAACGAGGACAATGTCAAGAATGGGAGAATAAATAGAAAAATGTCGATAGTCGTCGATTCGACATGCGGCCTGTAGCAAAAGGGATGGATATCTCCAACTAGAATGAGTTGTGCTGGGTCTTCTTTGAAAAAGAACGTAAAAGACATATGTGAAAACATAGAGCTGTGATAGGAACCGCTAGACTGGTTCAATCCAGAAAAACACTGCAAACTAATCACTGTTTCAGGTAAGTCAGCTAAGCTACCCCTAACCGAAGTCACAGAGGTAGAATGTATATCTGGCTATCTCATTAATGCGAAGACTGTTGTTCGCGTGGATCAGGGGAGCGCCCAAGCTCTAGATGGTATCTGTCAGCAAATTTAATGAAGGGTCGGGAATAACAGGTATATTTTCATTTAAGAGATTCGGCGGCTTCCTTTTAAATATGGTAAACCAGGGCCGATGCTGGAATACAAAAAAAGCAGCTAGCTCACAAATTGTTTTGTTCGATACGTCGTCAAACACTTGCAGGTCAGTATCACCTGCATAGGTAGTGGGTTGACGACCAAGTGCCGGCAAGTCTTAGAACGCCTTCTACTACTACTGCAAAAATAACTATAACTACTACTACTAATCTAATAACTACAACTACTAATATGCCTTGTCATAATACCCATGTCTCAGAAGAAATACCTATCAACCCGCCACAATTAGAACAGTTGCATTTATTGTGCAACATTGTCGTCCAGGTAATGTAAAACCTTTATTCCTCGTACGATAATAAAAAATCTCGGATAATACTGTTACGTAGAAGATCATTGAAAAAAGAATTTTTCAGACAATTCTGTTGTCTGATATTCACACTTCAAATTTTTATCAAGAAATATTCCTAAGTATTTAAATTAGTTTGATTTATAGAGTTGTTTGACATTATGACAGGAAGAATTTTGGCACTGACTGCAAATATGACATTGAAGGGCATTGCAAGTGGAACATTTGAAACACATGTTTATGGAATAGTCGCTGACACTAGCGATATGTGATAAATAATGGGCTTCATAACGCCACATACTTTCCAGACGACGGTAAGTTCTGACGCTTGGATGATCATACCAAAAATGATGATTATTTTGAACCGGATCATCACCAATACGAATAAGGAGAATTCTAGTGAGCCACAGACAGCAGCTATAAATTTGTGAACCTGTGCTTTGATAAAATAATTTAGGAGAAAATAGCTTGCCCAAGACCCTAAATTCGTCGCGCTATCGGGTAGGGCCGATGCGTCCACAATAGATCTGGCGTAAATCGAAGACCAACGTCCTTTGTATCATTTTTGTGGGTAGCAATGTGAGCTATTGTGAAAATAGACCTTGGAGTCTCGTGTAAAGTGCTTTCTATGGAAGTTTGAACATTTTATTGACTCAAACGGAGGGAAACGAGTCATTTGCGTTATTATACTGTTCATATCTTCGACTAAAATAGGTAGAAGTGCAATCTTATCTCAGATTTCACAGCCACTGTCTAGTTCTTGCTGCGTCTACGTCCTGAACAAACTCTTAACCAGTTAAGAATTAAGAGACGCTACGAAAGCCTGTGTGGTCTATGAAGACCTGGTTTTGCCCGAATGACTTGAAACTTTTGTTTTGACAAAGGTTTAGTCACTAGTCACATGAATTAATTCATGTAGTCGACCATCAACTTTCTATGAGCGGACCATTTCTTTATAGAATACTAACTACCACAGCAGTTTTGATTACTGCGGTCTATTTCAATGGCTAGACAGCTTTGTAGCGATAGGCCATGTCTGCAAGTGTCGAAACATACTTGTATGACTTAAGAACATATTTCTTATGTTGGAGAAAAATAAGATCGGCTTTGCGGAGATCGTCGTGTTAATTTTCCATAAAATGGACAAATTCCTCAATGGAGAGCCATTTCTGCATATATCTTTCGACTTGTTTGATAGTTCAAAACTCCATGTAAACTCCTTTGTGTCAGTTCTCGAATAGAGTTTGCTAATAACTTGAAATTCTCCTTGGCCATATCAAGTTTTGTTAAGTAAAATATCAAAAACTTTAGGGTTCAAATGTTTAGCTTTGTATTTTATTTTCAAACATCGCCTAATACAATTAACGAAAACATGTATTCCAGCAGCACGATTGATCTCTAATAGACAGAATGAGTAAGTACAGGTAGTTAGTTCTTCAGTGTATACGCGTAGATATATAGATCAAGAGCAGAAATCCAAAACAAACAGCAACTTCACGTTCAAGTCTTGGTGACAGAACTCTAGAGGATATTGAGCAACTTTATGTTAGAGTAGGAAAGTGGCCTAGGAATTTTTCTCTTCGGGAGCTGAAGGCAAACTTTAATGGTTTAAACTCGTCTTCAAGGGCCATTACGGAGCTTTATGATTTATAATTGTCTAACCACTTTTTCTCAACGTCAAATGCTACGAATCCTTGGTTGTTTTCATATAGATGTGCAACCACTCTGGTTATACCAAACCAGATAATGGGTGGCCGCGGTTGAAAGTGAAACTTAAAACTATGCCACAAAAAATGTGTCGAAATTTGGTGTGGTACACATCGTTATAAGCTAAGTCTGGGTAGAACGCCACCAGTTCCATATAAGTTATATGATGTCAGCGATTCTGCTTAGTTGGTTGTGCTTTTTTCAACGCGTTGCTCAAAAACTGATATATACGGAAAAGCTTGCGAGTAGAAACATTTTCTGTGTGTTGTGTGAATTATTCCAAATAATCATTTATACGCTTGTCTGACTAGGGTTTATTGTAATATATATAGTTCACCGTGGATGATGAACAATTCATGGATGAATAAATCTTTCAAGAATTTGCTACGTCTAAACCTTTCACAGACGAATACATCGAAGAACTACTTGATGCGAATGAATTCTTTACGGGCGAAGACATCGACCAAATACTTGCCGAGAACATCGCCCTTACGAAAATTGCTAAAAATATTCTTGAGGAGCCTATTCCAGAGGCTCATAAAAGAAAGTTTTTGTAGCCTCTCCACCCCAAAGCATGATCCGTTTGTAGACTATGCTAAATTTGCTGAAAATACCTAGTTCTCTACTCAAACTCTAGATACATATATTAAGGGGACCCAATCGTCTGGAATGAGAAAAAAAGAATGGTTGATTGGCCGTCGAGACATTCAGCCGTTAAAAAAATGCCTGGATATCACGAAATAGGTAAGATATAATGGGTCTCGTTTATAAACGAAGATCTCAGTGTAACGATAGATTTGGTTTTGGAATTGCTTGCGCTTTTAAATTTAAACGAAAGTAATAGTTATTTATTGTTGTAGGTAAGTTAGCTGAAGAACCCTTAGCACCAGTGATTAGAGTAAAAGTTGTGTCTGAGCATCCTGAGCCTTCAGCTTGGAAAGCCATCATAAAATCCAAACAAGCGAGACCGCTCCGTTTTCATTTGTGCCTATGCATTTGACTGTTCAGGCTGGAAGTAGTAAGGTGGAGTTGGTCGTGAAAAACTGGACTGAAAATGGTTATACTCACTCCAGGATACGACATGCCTGTGTCGCACCAAAATAAGCCCCATTTTGGCTCGGAAAATCATCGAGCTCAAACGAACCATCTTTAGTTTTCCATAAACTTGATAAAGCCGATGGAGAATATTGACACTACATTCCCTAGGTATGCCTTGTATTCCAGCAGGACACCGAAGCAAACAGCAATTTTAATGTGATATGAATTTTGCAAAAACATTGACTGACCAAAATCGAAAAATTTTTCATCCACTGAAAAATGGCCGACATTTAGCCGATTTTCTCTCCACTCTTGCGCCTTTGTTTTGCACAATTTATTTCACTGCTCAGTTTATTGTTGTGAGAAAAAGGCCATATCAACCTAAAGTTTTAAAAGAGTTTGGATGCACATATTTTGTAATGATCTGGAAGTGTTGAAGTGTCCCACCATTTTTCTTATCGTTTTTAAAGAGCCAAAGTACATACTGTCCGCACTTCCAGGTAAATAGTGCCTGTGGTTTTTTAACTGTATACTTTCAAGCAAAGGCAACATGGAAACATTAACAACTACTTCTGAAATAATAAACCGTGCCCTAATATGATGCCATTGTCTTTTTGATGGTAGACCGAGTAAATCTAACCACTACACTTTATATGATGTTAATGCATCATAATCATATGTGATCAATTTTGCTATTTAATGGCTACCTGGTATCTTGTGTGTGCATAGTAGGTAACGATTATTGATGTGGCTGCCCCTACTCTATGCCGATCTGGAAGCTCGCCAGCAAGGAATTCTCCAAGAGAGTAAAAAACTTTACTTGCGACCTATTTTGCGATTTTAGTGTTTGTTGACATACCTAGTCGGTCAAGTCAGTCATAATACTACGATCTATTGCCTATTTTACAGCTGACAAGACAAAACAACAGCAATTAAAGGTGATGGATCGGTTGACGTCTTTGCAAAGAGGCGCGGCAAATTTAAATAACCTTCTAAGAGTGAGGTTCCAGTGTGCACTTTGTGATAAATCAGCCGTCAAATAAAGCATATAAATTGCGGTTGCTCCCACACACATTGCGAAGACGAGAAAATTTCCGTCAGCAATTCAAGCCTTACCGGCAATCATACAGAGTGTAAATATACTGTCGTACGACAAAGAAGTCCTTCAAGTTTCTTCCGTTATTGATTCGCGCGTAGGCGTTCTCGGGCACCACTCTCGGTCTACTGGTCAAATTTCACCTGTAACCAAATCAATTCATAGTTTTTATTGTTGAAGGGGTTTATTTTTGTGTCCATTTTAAACACCGTTGCACGCACCAAAGCTACAATTATGTGGATATTAAGAGGTCCGCTCCAAACGTCTTTCAGGTAATAGTGAGTCTTGTCTGTCTCATTTTGCTGGTAGAAAATATTTCCAAATATAGGGTACAAATGTTTCTCTTTCGCCGTACGCTATATCGTGAAATTTGAGGCAACGGGAGTAAGTTCCACTTGCTTGTCAAAAGCGAGCAGATAAGTTTTTATAGTCACTTTCAGTAACTTTTTCAGCGGCAATCAAAATAAATTCTAATATTCGTTCGTGTTCAGAAAAACTGCATGGCCATATACTTCAGTAGCAAAAATTGTTTTTAATCGTGCCCTTACAATAGTCCGAACATACAGTTACTTTCGGTGCAGCATTACCTGTTGTCTATGCTAATGTGACAGTCTGTTGAGCAATAAATCCCGTATTAGCTTCACCTTTAGTCTCCAAATGAGCCGAAGTGTCAGGGTACCATTCTTCGAGCTTTTCAGCACCAATCTTACGCAAATTCATGTTCCTCAACAATAACGTGATCACTTGAAAAAGATATCGTTGCTGGTCAAGGTTGGTTATGACTAGACCAGATCTCCCGGCCAAAGTAAATTCCCTCAGCAGATCATGTGCAAACTGATCCCTCAGCACTAATTTATCACCAGTTACGATAGTCTCTGCAGAGCACATTAACTGAAATTTTGCATCCACATTTATATGGGAGAGATCAATTAAGTCACGTGCGGCGTTTGTTTTAAAACAAAGCTCGTTATTGTAATCTAGATCACATAGGGATTTTACGAGATTGAGGTATGTCATGATTATATTAGTCTGTGTTGTAGGTAACACCTACAAATCTGCGAGCTGAATTAGATGCGTGTTAAGACTGCTTGTTTCATATAGCTGCCATTTCTGTGTAATATATGACGTATGAAGTGGCAATGTAGGGAGCAGCGGCTTTTCGTATCATTAGTAAGCTTTACTGGTATTCTTATTTCTATTTGAGGATGCCATTTGTAATACATAGGTAGTGTTGGATGAAGTCTATGCTATCGTCTGGTGTGTCTTTAAACATTATCTCAATTACTTTGAACAAGTGTTTGTTCAATTAGTAAGCTTCGAATCTCATGACCATTAGCACTCTGGTCGATTACGTCACCAGGTCTGTCCTTTCCCAGTAAAATGTTTACTGGAGTGTAGCATGAAAACTGCCTACATTCATATTCTTGGTAATTCAATCATTGTCAATAAGACTCTTCACTGCGAAAAATGATTTCACCTTAGCCGAATCGAATTCACCGAGACGTTAAGGCTTTTGTTTTTAAGGTTCTTGTAAATTGAGTATACAAATGAAATTTGGTGCCTTTATTTGGGATGTTAGTAGAGTTTATACTCTAAAAGATGCAATGTAGGTTTCTGCTCGTTTCAAATTCTTCTATGAGGCTAAAAGTTGTTTTGATTGGTTTAAACCGTCCGATTCTTTTTTAGTTTTAATTTTTAATTTCCTTGCTTATCGCTGTCCATGGCTTTGGTTAGTATTTAATAACACATCACTTTTTCTTTGTTACAACGACACTACCTCTTATTGTCAATATTGAGCCAGCAACAGCTGCCATCAATTTCTTTGCTGGATAATAGATGTTCAAAATTGACTGAACTTTTATTGGTGGTATCGGCGGCATTCTGGAAATTTGAAGTATTGATTGTCTAGATCTAGCCGTTCGACCCCATATCATGATCTAATGTTCTTGGAAAACATTGAAGAGGAAATCCCATGCCGCTTAAAACTTTTTGCCGAGCTTTTCTGCTCATGGTGGAACACTACCCTATAAATCTTACCGAACTTTTTAATAGCTGACTTAAAATAAGGCAAAGATTTGCAGCTTTTGTAGTGTAGGGGGACACTATAACAACGAAAAAACGCTTTAAAAATATGTGATTTTGTGTCATAACTAGATTTTCTTGCAGGTGGGAGATTTAAAATAAAAGAATTTCTGAGAATGTATGGTACATGTTTTAAGGAAAAACTATCTCACATTAGTTTGGGATTTAGTTTGTTGACAAGTTTATATGTTTCTGTCATTAGAATCTGTAAATGTTTTTCATATACGCTTATTGTATTTTCGAAGAGAAGCAATTCTTTATAATCAAGTTCAAAGTAATTGTGGATTACCCGTAAGGCTCGTTTTTGAACACGATGAATAAATTTATAATCAGTTTTCTTACAAACATCCAAAATAAAAAGCTACATAAAACATAACTATTGACGAGGGTTCTCCTTTGTAAAATATCTAAATAGCTTATAAATCTAAGC
>JAUZNK010077755.1:0-13466 GCA_035046665.1 Euphysa ruthae | reverse complement strand
TTTCATCTTAAATTTTCTCTCTTTACGTGAGTTTACTCTCAACAATTAAATTGAATTTTAAATTCAATGTGAATTTATATTAAAATTTACATTAGAATTTAAATTAGAATTTACAACTGCAATATATCATCATCAAAAGTCTAAATATCACGTTAAATTAAGATTTTTACTAGTTTTTACGAGTCCTAATTTAATTGCTCGCTCTTATTTTAATGTTAAACTAGGACCCATAGAGTCCTAACTTCACGTGAAATTGGGATCTATGGGTCCTAATTTCACGGAGTCCTAATTTATCGCTACACCGAAATTATTTTACAAGTCAAGCATACGTTATAATAGATGCTTATTAATGCATAATCGTTCTTCAATCATGTAAAATCAGGTATAATTTTGAATTCAACCTTTTATGTATCATTTTTGTTAACTAGCCTGGAATGAATTATCTTGACAAATTCCCTTTGCAGCACAGAGATTTGGTATTTAGAAAGAGCTCATTTATTTTCCTCAATGTAATACGTGGAAATTCTTCATTTGTGTAAATTTTATTTTTCTGTAAACGTAATCTTTTTAAAACCTGATATTTAGAAATTAAAAATATAGGAATCAGAGTACTTCTTTCTTGCTCTTCTTTTACGAACGATTGATTTGAACTGTGCTTCTCTTTTTATTCATTTTTTTTTTTTTTTTAATTTTCTCGTCAATGGCGACAATTTTATTTTTTATTCATAAAAAATTTATTAAATTACAAAGGTTCTTTCAATTCCAACATTTCCTTCTTTTCAAAACAGTGTGTTCTAACATATTTTCTTACAGAAAGCGATAGTAAAATTTAAGAATGGCCTAATATTCTCAATTGTTGGAAAGCACGGCTTTTAAATTTTCTGTGCCTGGATATTGATGAAAACTTCTCATTAAATTTCGCTATTAAATAGAACATGATTTAGATCATTAATGATGGCTAATATATTGTTCAAAATATGATGCTCAAACTTAAAAGCAATATGCCAACATCTCAGGCAGAATAAGCATTAGCCAACAGATCTAAAGGTTACGATACTGCAAGTGCTATAGAGTGTTAATAAAGAGGCTCGCCGATATACGCCTTAAGTTAAATGGTAGCGATGCTAGGTCTAACGAGCGTGGTAAAATTGAAATCGATAGTTAACCAATTCAAGATAGCAACCTTGTGACAGCTCTCCGCTACTTTGTTAAGGGCTCGCAATGTTTCAGAAAGCAGGTTCCACCCGGAGCTGTAGAACTCGGTAGAATGTTTTGCAAAATGTGTAGCCTCTTCGAAATTTCCCGAGAGCAATCGACCATTGTTAGGGGGTCAAACGAGTATATGTAAAAGATCAATAGTAGGAACTCCTAGAATGCAACTGACGCAGTTAAGCAGACTGAGGCCCTCTCGTTTCCAGAAGATTGGGAGGTGTTTTTAGTCAGCGCCACCATAACATACACCTGGTATAATGTCACAGAGAAAAACAACCTACTTTACTCCTGGAACTAAGACTCTGCGTCCACACTAGTAGACTCAATTAATAAACTCCTTAAAATACAGGCCACACGGTCTTGGTGAATACCGATACGATGAGAGTATCTATAGCAATAACTAACATAAATGCTCTTTCAGTGACTTTATTTGTGCTTATGGGTTTACCAGCGGAAAAAAAAATCGAGGCTGGAACCTATGTTTGTCTTAACTTTGTGGAAATCACTGGAGGAGTGAATAGCCTTCTCTTGAAGATCAGCATTATCTTGAATACCAACGTAGACAGTTTCCAAATCCCACTGCTGCAAACCATATCACTGAGCAATACTTATCCTGTTGATATAATCGACTAGAATGAATGGTAATGGATCAGATTACGATGCTACCAAATGAACACACGCTCATTCCAATCAATCGAAGTAGATGTAAAAGACACACAGGGCAATAGCATAAACTTCAACCAATAGAACCTAAGTATTTGAATAGGCATTCGCAAAACGAAATGAGATTCCCAGTAAAGCTTACTACAGTTACAAACAACCGCCACTTACTTCATCGATAACCAAGCAAGTGGAGTATTGCTTCATGACGTGTTAGGAAGTACAGGCTTCATTGGAAAATCTTTCGGGTGGAGTCAAGCACATGGCTGCTCTGCCAATGGCTCAACAAGCCGTCTCAGCAGCTCTTACAACAAAGGTGACGCTAAAAGAGAGATTGCAGACTGCGGCTCAAACAGCAGCTACAAAGGAAACTCTCATCAATCTTGAACGTGCAGTGATTACCGCTGAGTGCACAATTCTGTGAGTCAGCATATAGCCTTCTTATCTTTTTACGTAATAAATAAAACTGAAATGGAAGGTGTTCACAAACCAAGAAACACAAAACCAAACATTTGATGTCTAAAGGGCATAATATGATTTTCAACAAAATTTACTATGGCACTGGAGGGTTCAGGGCATTACCATTTGTCAATAGCAAATGTCGCTGCCTCAAGGAGAGTGTCAGGAGATGTTTGTGATCGGGAGATGCATGAAGACTCGTCCCCTAAGGAACTCAACCAATCCGATATTCTCATTCTCCGACATGACCAACTCGGTTATAAGACATACAACTATGCTTTGTAGAATTCTTAAACACGTCTACCAGTGGGTAGACGTGGCCTTTGGCTATAAAGTTGCATACCATTGCCCTCGAAGTCAGCGGACGATACCGCCGTGGTATTTACTAACATATACAAGAACGGACCTCTTGTATGTCCAACGTGCTTGGACATCCAAGCACGTTGATGGTTAACGACAGGCATGACTTTAAGGGGTTAGTGAAAAGGCTTATGTCTAAGTACGGGGTGTGAGTCCGTCATAGATTGCAGGGCTTCTTCTGTTCAGGGTAAAGGAACAACAAGAGCTAATTCAGTTGCAGTAACAACTGTGAATGTGTAACATCTACCCAATTTAGTGGAAGATATGAACATCCATTCAGCGCGAAACTCTGGATTCCCACCGGTGGAACAGATCGAAATGGTCAAGTTTCAATTGGTTGCCGAGAAACCTCGCTTAACTGAGACACTGTTGCTGATTGGCACGATTATCTACGTTGATAGCAACGAAGAAGACCCAAATGACTTTGGTCGTCGACTTGCCACCGATCCATTGCGGAGGTATAAGCCCTACTCGATTTTGCGCCGAATGTCGGAACCTGGGCAACCGGCCTTCTACTAAACAGCCTTTTCAAAACACGGACTCACAAGGTGACAGCTGAGACCTGTGGCTCATTGGTATTTATATTCTTCGTATATGTTATCATCCAGATCCAATTAATCCTCGTAGTGTGTGCTATTATCTGATACACTATATTGATATTTCTTCATGTGAGTTATAATCTCGATCCAAGCATTTAAAGAAATTTGGGTAATAATGCGGATCCCAGTATTGACTTTGGACTGGAATTTCCATGGCAGTATTAAACTGATCATCTCGCTTGTGATTCGAACATTACATATATATAGCTCTTGACCTTCGTACTCCCTGTCGATACTGAAGATATGCCCGTGATAATTGGTGTGGATCTATAGCAAGAGGTCGATGTCGCACTTTGCACACTTTTTGTCTGCCTTGTCGATCATTTCCAGGATGTGATCAACAGTAAGATTGTCCACGGCTTATTCGTATTTTTCACGTCACTTCTGTTTGTCTTCGATCACATAGCGCTTCAACCTTGCTTAATCAGGGCGATGTTTGGTATCGCTTGCAGATACGGGCCAATAGGATGCGGAGCGTCGAATGGAGGTAAGATCCATTTGACCCATCAATCTCACACGTGAGACTACTGTGTAGACTATTTTGCTTACCCAACCACTGAGGCTATGGTCTACCACGATCAAACGACCAGGAGGTAAAATTGATTTTCCCTGGAAACGATGCACAGTCCACTAACCAGCAACTCTGGACTATATGAAGAGGAAATTGGGCTATCGTTCCTTTTCTTTGCATTAACGGACCCGTGACTTTCAGGTATGACCACCGGCTGACCTTGTTTCCTGTAACATTGGGCGATGCCGTCAATACGGGTCAATACGTATCTTTGCTTGGATTTCAGCGTGATTGTCTTTGTGATGCCGAAGTAAGCTAGCCTGGAACTTCTCACCTAGGGCTTCGTGAAACACATCCAAATGTCATCCTGTGTAGTGCTTTGCAAAGATTCTTCGAATTCCACACCTGCAAAAAGCCTACTGAAGATATACAACTGAACTTGGGCTGACTGGCACACATCATATTTTTAACAGTGTGTAGTGCTGATATTGGCCCTTTATTGGCATATGGTGTTAGCGGAGCAACCTGATCATGGATCTCCACACAATTCACAGAAGCATCGATAATCGGTGCTGACCTGGCGGATATTTTCCAGTATGATCGCAAGAGTTTTGGTTGGGACATTAGCATTTTTCAAACACAAGAAGCCCAGCAAGATATATCCAACTAAGCCTTAGTTCAACATATTATCCTTTAACATATCCAACTAAGTCTCAGTTTAACATTTCATCTCTTGATACATCGAAATATGTCAGAGTTTAACATATTTACTCTTGATACATCCAACTAAGTCTTAGTTCAACATATTATCCCTTGATATATCAAACTTAGTCACAGTTCAATATCTTATCTCTTGATATATCCAACTAAATCTTAGTTCAACATGTTATCCCTTGATATATCAAACTTAGTCTCAGTTCAATATATTATCTCTTGATATATCCAACTAAGACTCAGTTCAACATATTATCTCTTGAAGTAATGCCAAATATTATAAGATAAAATAATACTAAATAATACAAAAAAGAATAGTTAATGCAACCAAAAATTCATAAAATCTATGAAATGATGAAGGTCCTGCCAGTTTTTGGTGCCAATAGGGTAGATGAAGTTTTATTAAATGTTTGAAAAATAAGATATATACTTACCAGATATTTGAATTTATACCTGATGTCATTTAAGAAGTGTCTCGGTTATGTTTGAATGAATTTAATCAACTAATAATATATTTGATTGCGTAAAACATTGCTCAATTTCATTATTTAATGAAAACTCACAATAATTCCATCTACTTAACTTTGTCCATACGTATTCCTACTTGCTTTTACATACTAAAGTTTGATTTCTATAAGCAGGTAAATTTGATAGAGCAAGTGAGTCGAATTTAAGAATTTCAAGAAATTTAAAAAATTCTATATTTTTTGAAAACTGAGCTGGTCTTATGAATGACATGGATATAAAACATTTTTTTTTAATTATTAATTATCATATCGCATATCATTTGTATTTGATAAGAAAATAAGTCAACTTACGTATTTCAGTACATGACGGTGATTTACAACTGAACTTGCATGTTTCTGCGACTAATGGGTTTAATGAGCAGTGTCCTATTTTTGCCCAATCGGCACAGTATTGGTTCTTATCGACACAGTCTAAAAATTTAATGTTATCAATGTTATTATGTTCCTAAAAAAAAGTCTACATTTAGTTCTACTTATTTCCCGTTATTATTACAAAAAATGCAAATTCAATGAACAATTGAACAATTTATAAATCTTTCTATCAATAAAACAAAATGTTTTTTACAAGCAAAAATTGTTTCAAGGATTTTTGATTCCGATATTAAAAATAGCTTTAAGAACAAAAACTAATACACATATTTGTGGTAAAAATGCACAGATATTTGGGTTATTAGTGTACACATATTTGGGGTAAAAATGCACACATATTTGGGGTATTAGTGCACACATACTTGGGGTATTAACGCACACATATTTGGAGTATTAATGCATATATATTTGGGGTGTTAACTGACAATCGATAATTGCAGAGTTTGCAAATATTGAAATTTGAATCAAAGTTTACACAAAATATTATTTAGGTAATTTTGTAGTCATAGTAAGACATAAAGTGGTATAGAGTTAGAGAAAAAAAATACCTGGTAAATTAATGTGGTCAGTAGAATTTATATAACGTTTAATATCAAAGCATGGTAGGAATTGTCGCTGTTACACTCTGCAAGTGACGCACAATTTTGCGTAATCTTTAGAGTAATAATTCAGAGGTTCTCAACTGTTATTATCAGAAAAATAAAAGAAAACACATTATTAGTGTTTAATGCATGTTTTATCACTGTTACTATTTGCGAAAGTCAAAAACCGATCTAGCGAGTTTTGTAGCTGAAGGTTTTTTTTGCTGACTCTGCAAAAATTCAAGCCGATTTTTGGGCAGAAATTTGAAGCAAAATTTGAGGTAAAATTCGTGCCTATTTTTTAATATTTTGTCTCGCCTTCCCATTTCTTTATTAATAGTATTTGAACATTAGTTACAATAGTTACCAAATTAAAACCAAATCTAAATTAATTTCAATAAACTGTTTACAGAAAATTTTATTTAAACGTTACAAGAGAATCATTAACGTTCCATTCGAATGCTCTTAAACATTTATTGTTCTAATATTTAATGTCGTGTCTTTAAACATAGCTACCTGCTTTATGAGGAAGTAAGTTTAAGGTGGCTTATATAGAAAAATTTGACGATTTCCACAAAAATTGTAATTTCATGTTTTTAACGTTTTTTTTCACAAAATTTTCTCAGCTTTTTGAAAATATATATTGTAACTATGAAATATTCATTTGTTTTCTCAAAAAATAGGTGCTATTTTGTGGCACTACTGCAAGACTGACAAAGGTGAAAATGCGAAACACCAGTTTTACCCACCTGGGCCAGTTGGAGCAAACACAAAAATGATTTAGTTAACGGAACAACAAACTACAAAAAACGATCAACTTGCCACAATGAATTTTGAGTGTACGATGGTCGCTGAACAAAAGCAATGATCAAAACCAAACGGAGGCAAAAACAGTTGCGTGCTCATAAAAGGGGGTTGACTGACAGAGAAAATGACAAAGAAGTTTCCGAATCCCACTTTTCTGGTAGATTTTAGAAGCTAGGAGTTGTTTTTGATAATATTTTAGTCGCTTTGAAATTTATTTCTTAGTTTTCTCAGCTTTACATTTTACAGATATTTTACGAATTCAAAACATCCTTTAAAAAAGATTCATAAAAGCATTAATTTACATAGAAATTTTTAGAGTTTGCTTCTTGGTTATAGTACTTTCGGCTCTACTAGAATCAAACATAAAAATTTCAACAATATGCCAGGGCCTCTTTTGTTTGGTTAAATAACTTTTGCCTGCCATTTTAGTATTTTTGGATATTTTTAAGTAAATTTAGTGCACCTAAAAAAAAATTTAGTTATAAAGCTAGTTACTTAAAATCAAAATAGTTACTCCACTATTTAGTCAGATTTCATGTTTTAAAAATTTGAAGAAAAATCGTATTTTTTTATGTTTTTCTAATAACAACGTCTGAAAATATAAACAAATATATAAATTTTTGTTTTCATTTTGTGTTTTTTGATAAAAAAACATTTAAAAATATACTTTACTTTGGTTTTAAGAAGTTTATTTTATTCCGTATGAGCCACCTTAAACGAAGTGGAGCTAAGTAACCATCGTGATGGCACTCCATCCAAGTTTATGAAAAGCAATATTTTTTGCGAAAGCAAAAAATTGACCGTTGCGAGCTTTGCAGCTGGAGCTCATTTGGCAACAACGCGAAAAATTCTTTATAGTAAGGAAAGTTTTTTCGCTGACTCAGCAGGTTTTTGATCCGAAATTCGGGCCAAATTTCGTGCCGATTTTAAAAACTTGAACGAACGTTGCATTGCTTTTCAAAAAACATTTAATTCGTTAGCTTATTTGCCATAGCATCCAAAATTTATTTTCATTCATTTCCCTTAAGGAATCCGCAACATAAAGAAAAATTCATAAGTTTTGAATACAAGATACAGGCCCTCTTACTTTCTTAGGGACAGGACAACAGGCTATGTAATTGTTCCTTATCATGCAATTGATCCGAAATTTTGAGTTTTACCTAGAATTTTAGCCTTAGCCACGGATGGTAACAGAAGTTTACCTTTAGCCTGATAAAATTTTCGTCTGTAGTTTGGATAAAAATTTTAATCAAACACTATCGTCTTTAACTATTCCTTTAATAAAAAAGGCATTTTTAAGTCAAATAAACATGTAAAACAATAAAAGCGAGTTTAGTTAACTCCAGGTTTTGATCAAATAGTTTGTGAAAACGCCTTAGCCCATTCAAAATCACATTTGGCAGGGCTCATAATCGTTTACAGATGTTTCCTTGGATTTTCAGTGATTATGTGAGCCATACAGTAACATATGACTAAGTTATCTTTTTTAGTCGTAATACATAATCAAATCTTCAGTGCGATTAATAAACTGATTCAAACAAAACCTTAAATCGAATCGAAAACTTGAGAATTCGTTTACCATCAACCAAAATAACTGCTTCTTTCTTATATTTTGTATTCGGATAAAAACAAATATCTTTGATAGTTGATAGAACAAATCCGTTATTCGGAAATACCCATATGCACCATCTATAAAATGATTTCTTTTAAAAACTCGTGTGTTATAAACCAAAAAAATAATTTTTAAATTGAAGTGGCGATAATCTTTTCTATCCAAGGAAAATAAGATCACTAATTTTCTAAAGACTATGTTTTTCCAACCAACTAATTCTGAATTTGCTTTTTGATAAAGATATGTGTATGAATATATATATGAATATATATTTTCATGGCGTTCCTACATGATTATTTAGATTTAAATAAAATCAATTTTTTTTTAATTTAACATACCTTTATTACCTTTATTTTTTATGTGATCACCAAAATGTGTTACTAATCGGGCAGCAGCTCTCTTTCTTTCAATTGCTAAAATTAAATACTTATATGGTGTAATTGTTTTAATTATCTCATTACTAAAACTTTATAATTAATCAAAAATATTTTAGATTATTAATTATTCAAGATTGTTGTTTGAGCAGACTTTATTCTTAAAAAAAAATTTAAATCGATGAAAATAAAAGTACAAATTAACAACAATAATGACATAAAATAAGCATGAAGAGCAAAGAAGAGATAACCTAAAGACAAAACCGGATTCAAAATATCTGTAAAACTAGCTCATCATTTGCTGTATACTTAACTCCGTTTTTTTATGGAAAGGCTTCAAATAAAAAAGCAGTATTCAAATATTTCTATTGTCAAAGTTATAAGCAGAGCAATGAAGTTTATTCTGTACAACCATTCTCTTTTCATGAATGATTTTAAAACATTATTTAGTCTTTTTAAGCTTTTTAAACTCCTTTTTACTCAGTTGTCTTTTAGGGTATGATGTCGTTTGTCAATAACAAATTTTAATATTTGACCATAATTTGCTACACACTCCATTAAGTATATGTTTGAAATAAAATAAATTGATATCATAAGATTCTTATTGTCTCCTCCGTGATTTCATACGGGTTTCAAGGTTTCAAAACTTGACATGTGGTAGATAGTATTTGATAGGTTAAAAGAGTTGTCATGTATTATTAAAGGTAGAAGCAATTATTTTAAATATTTTCTTAAAAGTTGTCAATCATCAGTGTATAATACATTGGTATAAGATTTTTGAAAAATAATTTTCGTAACATATTAGCGCCTTCAATAGTGTTTCAAATGTAAAAGACGGGGGAATTCTTTGCGTAAATTATATCTTGTAAATCGAACTGTATTGAAGTCCTCGTATCTCTCTTTCTCTTCCACTGTTCTAACTAACAGTAGCTTGATAAATAATATTCTGGGTTAATTTAGATGCATTTATCATGATAAATAAAATTACACTGGCTTAAAAGCAAGTTTATCTTCTAGAGACATTAGTAAAAAGTACCTGTTTTGATACTGAAGATACAACTATAGCCAAATCTGTTTGTAAATAATTTGAAAATTTTACTATACTTGAGGTTAGAGGTAAGAAATGCTTATTAATTTGATCAAGGAAATAACTTAGTTAACTGAACTTCAGTTCGGCTTTAACGTTCACACTTCAGAAACATCACTTCCAACTCTTTTGTAAAACTACCACTTGAAAGATTTTTAAGATATATAAGTCAGAATTTTTTATCAGTGCCTTCCAAATAAAATTTATGGTTGCAGTTGGCTGCAGATCTATCAAATGAATATTCCTTTATAATAATATTTTTTGGCAATTTTGGAACGTGTTTGACTTGCTTTCAGATGTACTTGTCGCCTTTATGAATCCCCTGACTTCTACTTATTCTAAACGGAACTGACATAGATATTCGGTTATACAGATTTTCGCTTGATAAATTTTGTACAACAGTTACTAAAGAAATCAAAATTTACAATTAATCAATGTAAAATTATCAGGCTTTTCACGTGATCTTAGAAAGTTATAAATTCTACAAATTTTTTAAACTCGGAATTTAAAGAAATACGTTTCTAAATAGTTTGTTTTCGTGGTTCATTCAAATCACAAATAGTTAAATGTGAAAAAATAGTCCCCTAAGGGCTCATTACCATTAAAAATAAGATAATGATAATTGTTATTGTTATCATCTAAATTTAGGATATTTAGGATGGTTAAAAGTTCATATGAATTCTTAATTATTAAGTTCTTCCAGTTTGCTTTTCTTGTTTTCTGTCAAACCTATATTCACACTAGATCTAAAATAAAACGTTATTTGAGATTAACCACGCGAGAGTATAAGCTTTGAAACAAGCATTGGACAGTCTGTTTCGAGCTCATCAGTCATGACTAAGGTTGAAGTTGATTGTCAGTCTTGTTGGAAGTAGACCGACGTCTCTCAATTCATACCACTTGTGGTAACGAATTTTCGGAGAAGAGTAATCACGAAAGATTGCTTTCGATTTGAGCCTCCCCTAACCAGTTGCGGGAAGGGCAGCATATAGCATATATTCTGTGAGATTAATCTCAAATGATTTTTTATTTCATATGTTATCCACTCGCATTAGAAATGACACGTTCTTGTATATTCATGCTAGATCAATTTGTTCACTTTTTTATATGCAAGAATGAAAATTATATCATAACTTTAGAAGAGAATTTTTGCTATAGTAGAAATTATTAAAACTACCTGGACAGTTGTACATTCGGGATACTTGCTCAGCATCATCTTTACTTAATTCTATATATGGAACCTTTCCATTTAAAGGTTTTATTGGTGTCATTGTATTTTTACCATTAGATGAGAAAGCATTCCATGGATAATGCATAATTGAAGCGTAATCGTATGCGACACCAAGTGAAGATGTATCTTTAACTATGTCAAACGCATCTTTGAATTGTGCCTAAAATGATGCATACAAATAGAGGGCTAGCAAATTCGAATTTTTTTCTGATTTGTATAAAACAACATTTCAGTTTAACATTTGCTGCGATGTAGCGAAACCCAAATACTAATTGCCCAAGTTTCATATTATTATAATTTTGCTTCTAGGGACTGGAATAAAATAGTTCAAATATTATGTATGCTGTTTTCTTGTTCCATTCCATTTCTTTTAAAAGAAATATTTTCTCAAACCTGTGTTTTTATTAGCTACCTTTAAAACAAACGTGTAAAACAAATACATTCAAAAGAAAAGAAAACACGAAAACAAAAACACGATTATATCTAAATCGATAATAACTTTGAAAATATATTCTTTATCAGATAAGTTCATTTCAAATACTATTAATATTTCAGGGGCGTAGCAACAAATTTTGCAAACAGATGTTTTAAACTATGTCCGGCACTCAAACAGGGCTTCTTCTTTTAGTCAAAAAGTCTGTTTGCCTCAAACCAATAATGATTTCTCTCTGCGACCTCTGATAGATGGTTCTTGAAATAATTTTATTATTTGAAAGTAATGTAAAAATTAAAAAAATTATATAAAATTGGTCAACATATAGTGAAAATGATGTCTTTATCTATTATAAAGCATATAACAAAAAACCAACACAACTTACTGAAAATGCCACCTCATAAAATTATTGAAGAGAACGAGGCAGTTATATCTGATGCATCCCTTCCTTCACCCTTAATGACTACAGCCCTGTATATTCGTCTATAATTTTAGAGTATTTCCCAAGATGAAATATGCTTAAAGAATCAACTCATTGTAAAAAAGTCATTAAAATATCCCCAGAATATTTTTAGGCAAAAGCTAATTTTCTATATTTTAAAAAGGTACCATTGAGTATTTGACCCTTTATAATTTCACAACAAGTTTCTCACACAGTTTCTCTATATTTCAGCATATAAATGTGTTTTTAATAAACTCCGTGAATCATTTCTCAACTTGGTTTAACTCAAGGAAGCCCACCTTAAGAACATTTCTATATGACGCTAATTAACAGCGCTAACGTTAGTTTTAGTGCCATCGTTACTTTGCCATTTTACCTTCTGTAACGTTAGTGATAGTGTTAACGTTACGGTCACGTAGTAGGTTATATAATATTAGTGTTAGCGCTAACGTTAGCGATCTGTAACTTTTACTATTCATTCGATTTTTGAATAATTATTTATTTATTATTCCGATTTTTATTTCTTATTTTTAAAATATAACATCATAGTGTATATTAAAGCAAATTTTTTTTTAATTTCCAGATTTTATAAGACTTTATCCTGGTTTACATTTTATAGAAAAAAATTTAAGTAGGCAATATATGTCTAGATAGGGACATTTTACATGTGCAAGGATAGGGACATTTTACAATATTCTTCAAGGTCAAGTTAGCAATAGACTCGCTGCAAAATCTAAAATTTTTGGAAAACTTCTATATCTTACACTACCTATAAACGTAATTCTTGTCATGTGTGCGATAATGTTTAACACTTTTCTTCTATATTTCACTCTCATTCCAATTCTATTAATTTATTATATTTGTTACTATATAGTCTTGGTATTTATAATTTTTACACGGTTCTATATTATTTACTTATATTTGTTAATTTTTGTGCTAGATTGTGTGTTCAATTGCTTAGGATAACTTCAGCCGATCACAAAGATTTTATATTACTTTTGAAAGGTCTCACACTGCAATATCTTTTCTTTTCTCAAATTTTTTTTTTATAACTTACATAAAACTTGCACTGAAACTTTGTGGGGATATTGAAACCAATCCTGGGCCTTCAAATACTTCAAAGCAAAATATTAAAGTCTGCCATTGTAACTTAAATGGCATTGCAGCACACAACTTCATTAAAGTCACACTCTTAGAAGCATATAACGCGGTAAATTGTTTTGATATAATATGTATATCTGAAACCTATTTTGACTCAACTAATCTTAAATGTGGTATTGATTTATTACTCCAGGGTTATGCTGTTATTAGGTCTGATCACCCTTCCAACACTAAACGAGGTGGCGTCTGCACGTTTTACAAGCAAGACCTACCAATTGTTAATAGAACTGACTTAACTTTTACATCTGAGTGTATTGTTTGCGAGATAAGATATAATCGCATAAAATGTTTTGTATCCTGTTTTTACAGATCTCCTAATCAATCTCC
>JAUZNK010077733.1:0-13468 GCA_035046665.1 Euphysa ruthae | reverse complement strand
AAAACAATATTTATATTTCGCTATGTATACGATATACCATAAAATCTTTTTTTTATATATATATATAAACTATTCTTCCAATAGATCAAAACCAAATCAAAAGTAATTTCAATACTGTCGAAAGAAAGTTTATATCTATTTAGCTACAGCATTATTGTATATTAATAACTGGTAGCGTAAAAAAAAATGTTGCTTGCTGAATTATGTTGCAGATTACTTCTACCATCAATTACCATTACCCATTTTTAACTTTGACTTGCCAACAAGTTTTCCATGCTTTCGCAAACTTTCATATAACGATAAGAAAACTCATCAAAAACCTAATTACTGAATACACTACATAAAAATATACCCACACGATGACGGCAAAGCTACTAAAAATTATTCCATTACCAATATGCAGTAAAGAAAAAAATATTTATGTAAATTTCTGAAGAGATGCAAAACTCCTTTTCAATATGAATTACGGCTTTACTTATTATCGTTATACATTACTGACAATATTTAGCATGGGGTGAATGCAAGCGATTTTGTAAAATTTTTTGCTTCATGATTTCACAATCGCGAACTCCATAAAAATATTCATGACTTCATAAATTTGCCATTATGAAACTTTATCTGCCATTTCGTACATCAAAGTCAGTTTAAGTATTTAAACAATTTCATTGATTTATCAAAAGCCTTTGATAATGTAAACCATACTATTCTACTTAAAAAGCTTGACATTCATGGAAGCCGAGTTAACATATACTTGTTGCAACAAAAATAATTTTACAGAATTTTGTAATATTGTCTGTGGATCCTCAAGGATCCTTTGCTGTCTCTTATCTACGTAAATAACCTTCTTCACCTAGCATCACTTGAATTATCAAGAGTAATATTTGCAGATGACACAAATTATTTTCTTTCTTACAAAAATATCAATAATTTATTAACCTGGTTTAAAGCGAACAAATTATCCTTAAATATGAAAAAAACTAAATTTACTATCTTCATCAGGCAAGTAAGAAATTGCTCATTCCAAAATTTTTACCATTATTGTAACTTACCCAATAGAAGGGACTATGTGACAAAGTTCCTTGGCATACCAATGGATGAAAAGCTGAATTGGAAAGCGCAAATTGCTAATGTATCCTCTATAATTTCGAAGAACATCGGTATATTTTATAGAGCAAGTTTAAAAATTTAAGTTCGTCAGAAACACGCGGTTCGTTTAATTAATTTTCAAAACAGATTCACTCATTCCAAACCGTTTTTTGAAATGAAAATATTAAATGTTTATGAACTAAATATTTCTCAAATTTTTACTTTCATTTTAAAATGTAAACACAACGTATCATCAAAGGTTTTTTGTAATATATTTAAATTAAAACCACCAAATAAATATACTCTCAGACGTCAGTTCTTAGTAGTCAGAACAAAGTTTGAAGGATTTATATCATCCCGTGACCTTCAGTTGTGAAACTAATTTGTTGTTATGAATTCAAAACTTTCTGAAATAGAAAATCTCTCTCTTTTTTTTGAAAAAGTTAATAATATATATCTCTTCCTCTTGTAATGTAAAAATATTATTTTTAAAATGTTCGTTGTGTATTATAATAATATTACAGTAAAAAACTCCTTATAATTTCAAATCACTTACTTTGTAAAACTATGGATGTCGAACCTGATTCACATCTAACTAAAAAAATTGTGGTCCCTGAAATTGATCCTGGATATTTTTTATTATGACGCTGAAAAAAATAAACCACTCGTTCAAAATCCTCTAGAAATTAACATCAAACAAGGAGAACTTAGTACTCATGCTACTCTTCATACAAGCAGGTACCAAAATCATTCGAAGAGACTGAATATCTCAAATCCTATCTTCAAATAGGCAGGTACCAAGATCATTCGAAGAGACTGAATATCTCAAATCTTATCTTATTTCTTAATATCTCATACGATTCTAAATGTAATTCTAAATTTGTCAGAGATAAATGTTATATTAAACGAGTGATTAAAAAGCAAGAGAAAAAGACGAAGACGAAGTGATCGATGCTACAAAAGATATAACAACAAGTCAACGCCTCTTGAGGTTCTCTTTACCACCATTTGATATCAACAAGTATGCACTTTTCCCGACGGAAGAGAATATAGAGTCCACTGAGTGCATGCAATATTCTCGGGATGTGGAGATGAAATTAGCATTTTCGAAATGCAAGAATCCCTTCATGTTGTAAGAGTTTGATTTAAAAGAGTGATTGATACTAGGGCTGGAGATATGACTTTCATTTCCAATGCTGGATACAACGTATACTCGCCTAACTTCAGATTATGTCCTTGAAATTCAACCTTTAGAAATGTTTATGGTATAAAAAAATTTTCATTCACTGTACAAAGCTTTTATTTAAAAATTGTGTAATTTGGTATAATCAACCCGATGAACATGATAAACACCCGACATAAACTATACGCTTAGCTTATTTACCAAATTTATTTATAGGTACACGATGATTCGTTTGAAAATACTCTGCAAACAACTGTGACTCCTTATCTTGAACGGGTAAGAACTTTAGTTATGATTGATATTATACAATTTAAAGACGCACTGTATATATAATTATATAGTCGCATTGTGTATATATAATTATTATATCATTAACTTCATGTCGTTTGTTTTGATATTTCTTTGAGTTTTCATAGTTCAAAAATTCCTCTGTTCACCGATCTTATATGCGTTCAAATATATTTGTAGTGCTTGATTCTCTGCCATTTAGTCTACCAAATTCAATGAAAGACTTCTTCTTTTACTGTAAATACTCGTAGTAGTAAAGCCAGTAAAGTAATCCTGCCAAAATTTAAAAGTATGAAATATGATAAAAACCAGCACGTCACTGAATGGAACAAATCTATCACTGAAATTAATAACGTTTTTAAATATATAAACTCTTTAAATAATTAAAATACTTTCGATTTAAATAGAAATCAATTTAAAAGAATTATTCATAAACCTTTATATAATTAATATAAAAAAATAGAACCAACTAACGTTTTTTTTTTTTTGTTGTGGTTATTGTTTGGTTTTTTGTCCTTTTGATGGCTTATTTTTAATTAATCAAGTATTTATTAATAAAATCTGGAGTCACACCTTTTTGGTCAGCTCTTGCTATAGTGACTTCCTCCGAATTAACCTAAACTCAAGTTTTAAGCAGCTACTCTAATTTTTTATAATTTATTCTAAATTATTACGAAAACTACTTTGTATTTTTTCTTTGCTTAATTTTAGAAAACATACTTATCTTATCTCTTATCTTATTTTACACAATGCGACAAGCAATCGAAATTCACGAGGTAAACTTTTTATCTCTAGGCATAAAAAGAATACGTTGTAAATCATTAATTTGGTAGCAAAAATTCACTGCATTCAAACCAATTTACTAAATTTCATAATTACCAAAATGTAGTATGACTATTATATAACTTATTATCATATTCCTAGAGCTTAAACTTGTTTCGATGAACAGAATAAACATTTACATTCAAATAAATATCAGGGATGTATCTTAGACACGAGTAAACCTCCAATTGAATGGAAATGATATTTTTGGAATCCTAGTTCCAAGCGGGCTGAAATAAAATGACGTTTCTAGAACTTCTCGAGGTATCAGAGATCTTAAATCTGTTGTTTCCAATCTCTAGAAAAATTTGATATGCATATTTTAAGCATACAATTCTTCTGTGAAAAGTAATTAACGATCAATTTAACGTGAGAAAAAACTCTACTTCAGCCATCAGACCTAATCTTTAAAAGCAGAATGGCGACTGTTATATTCACTATGTTTAGTTTATGATCAATTAAGTCATAAATTGGTTATGATTTAGCGAAGGCTAATCGAATCTGGTGGATCCAATTACCGCATGTACAGAGCTAACATAAGAAAGATCAAAACTAATTGACGAAGCTGAGTTAATTTTTATAAAACAGGCTGCCGGTATATTAACAGAATATGTTTGAAATTTTGCAAAGAAGATACCGAATATGTTTCAATGGATAAATCCAACCAAGATGTACCTAGTGAGCTTTATATCTTCCTCTAAGGGATTCTTTTTCGCAACCATGAATTGAACCAAGCTCTTGACGAAGAAAAGTGTTCCATCTCGATGACGATGGATCAAACGATTCTGATCAATATAAATTCGGAATACCAAGTGTCCTACAAATCTAAGGATAAAGAATCTCTCCTATTTCACGCCGAAGGATCGAAATAATTAGGTACCATTAAAAATTTTTTCGGCATTTCTCCAACCCTTAGGAGTATTGGATCTCTACTTTACACCAGGGGCGGATTAGGGGTATGCAAAAGGTTCCTGCTCACCACACATTGACTTACCCAAATAATAAATATATTCAACATAACGAAACCTCAGTGGAAGAATTTAAATCGTCAAATCTGACAATTTTTCCCATGGAGCGATTTAATTTAACTTTTAACAATAATTATTTTGTAGCAGTAACATAATGATTTGGCATGATTGCCACATGAAGCATAGGTCAAACTTTATCCGCACAGAGGGATGCAATAACCAATCTAGTGATGAGATAAAGACCCCCTTAATAAACAAATGGAAATCACTAAAATCATTTGAAGCAATCATCGGAAAGATACAAATCAAATTTTACTTGAAAATACAGCTGAAGTTTTATCTGAAACAACGAAGATAATCATACCTATTAATTTAGATGGTAGTTTTCTTACTGAAAAACTTGCTAATTCATGATTTTCTTGAAAAACATGCAGATTTTGCAATTTAACTGGAGTACTCCACATCAGAATTGGGTGCTTCAAGTTGTATCATTCTTATTTACCATCAAAGTGACAACGTTGGAAGAACAGACACAACATTATACAAATTAAGTACGTGCAGTCCGTCTGAGTTAGAATAAAACCTAGAAGTCTGTTCTAGGTTTTATTCTAATTCAGAAATTATTCTAATTTTTATTCTAATGTAAAGCTGATAATTGGCACAATAGTAGGTCAGCGCATTGGGAACTGCCAAAAAAAGCACCATAAATCCCAGTAAAGGAAACCCATTTTCCCATAATGGTACCCTAACAGGTGGCGAAAAAAATATATCATGAGAAGCGAAATTTAATAAATTTAATATGTGTTTTATCTAAATGTTGTTTAAGACCATGTACGCGCGATATGTACACGCGATATGTACGCGCGATATGTGATATCTTTTGAGTTTTAATTAAAATAACCCTGGGAATGTTATTTATAAGAAAGGTTTAGAGAAACATTTAACGGTCAGCATAGAAAAGAATGAACACAGAAACTGCATGACATTTTTTTGACTATAAGCTAAATTAAATGAAGTTTATGACACATTACATTTGCCGAAGAAAATTTACAGGCAATAGAAAGAAACCTTCAGGAATTGAACCGAAAAAGATACTAAGATCATCGCCGGGAGAGATTTTGGTTTTGAAATTGCATTATATTTTTATGTAGCAAAGTTGACTTTACGAAAAAACGAATATCGGAAGGTTAGAGTTGCAAAATGATTATTGAATACATTAACAATTTGGTCAAACGTTGCAAAGAGAGACATGACAAATAGGGTGAGGAAGTTGAGTTGCGTTTGGAGTCATGCTTTGATCTCGTTGCAGCAGAGGTCAACTATCACAATTTGTGCATGACGCAGTCTAACTGAAAAACATGATAAAAGACGAGTACAACCCAAAGACGAAGTGCTCTTGGTTTGAGGGGCATTCCGATTTTGAGCTTTACACTCTTTAGGAACTCCATGCAAACATTCAGGAATTTAACCAACCTCATATATACAATAAAACTTCTTAAGCATAAACTGCAGGGTTAATATAAGGAGAATTTATAATTCACACAGTTTCATACTTGGACTGATATTGTTTGTTTCAAGGATCTTGAAAATTACATTAGATACAGTCTAAATAAAACACATTCCCAAGCCAAAAAATCAGTCTTAAAGTCGCAGCCCATTTAAATAAAACAGACATAAGGAATCTTCAACAGCCAAAAGAGGTTTATCCGTCTCAAGAAGATATATGAAATGATGATGTTACTTCCAAATAGGTTCCACAGATTTTAAACATTTTATTGCGATTGTTATTTAAAAGTGTGATTTAAAACGAAAAGACACTGCTCTTATTACCCAAGCTGCAAGGCCAAGGTCTATAATATGCCCGATTTTTTTCGGGTTAGGAATCGAAGCTGAATCCAAGCAAACATGCATTTGGATTGCTGACCATCTTCATAGACTTGGCTTTAGCATCTTACGAAGAAATTATACGATTCAAGGAGTCAGATGTAGAGCATTCCTGAGATCTTATTCAAACAATAATGAAAACACTGGTTTTCTTCAATGAGCTGCTGACAACGTTGATCAAAATACAATAGCACTGACGGGTAAGTGAGAAACTTTAATATTTTTCCATGATAATAAGTTCTTTGCTGGACGAATACAACTGCCATAAATGAGGGGTTTTATTCGACTATTAAAATAGACTGTGTATCTCTGTTTCTTGTTTTTAAGGAAAATTAACTTTAACGGGAATGCCGTGGCTGAACAAAACACTATAATGTTTTGCAATTTTAGAATTTTTTCTTAAGCTCCCCTGAGGTGGTAGAATTCTGCCACTTCGTCATAGCTGAAACGTCAATTGCTTGGCTAGTTATTGTCCCTTATTTTCCCTTATACTCTTCTATGCTCCCTTATGTTCCATTGTGTTCCCTTACATTGTTAGGTTAAAGGTTGGTTTAGGATATACTTTCTAGCTCTCTTATTGACTTATATCTATGTTCTCAAATTAGAATCTTAAACCTAGATAAGTGTGTAAAATATATCGCACTTAGGCCTACTGGAAAACTAAACCTAGATAAGTGTATAAAATATATCGCACTTAGACCTACTGGGAAACTTTTTATAGATGAAAAATGAAGGTTGCTTTGCTATTTTTGTGGATACGATGGTAGATGCCTCTTGATGGCAGACAATTTTGCTCAACAAACAACCCAGCCAAATTGAGCTAGCGTTGCATTACGGGAGGTATTTGGCTCAGAAAGTCAAAGATAAATTTCAGCACGAGGTGGGAATCGAGCTCGTAACTTCAGAAAACTCGTTCACAAACCTTCCATAAATTTTATTTATTTATATTTTCTGCTACAAAAATTTACAGTGTAAATAAAAACTTGAATAATTTTTTATAAAGATATATCTAAAAATAATTGTTCTTATTTATCTAATTGTATAATTTCAGTCAAAACACGGAAACCTCGTAGAAGACCATTAGGGTCTTATCATCGAGAACCGGTAAACTGCCTGACTTTGCTTTTAAGACTATTGGATAAACACTGTTTTGTCTTTACCAATACATAAATAACTTTAAAAGAATGATTTAAAATCACAAGAAGAAAAAATGTATGCCTTTAATTTCTTCTTAAAAAGAGAAAGTTTTTTTATTTCAGAGAGATTAGGGTTACTAAGAACAATTTTATTCCACAGATGAGGGCCACGAAATGAAATGGAAAATTCATCGTACTTTGTATTAATTGATGGTTCTACTAATAAATGACGTCTTAAAACAAATTTGCTTGGTGGTATATAATTATATAATTTTTTTAAAATTTTTGGCGATAAGTTGTGTTTACATTTGAACATCAAAGTAAGAGTTTGAAAGATGTTAAGTTTGTACACATTTAGGATGTTCATTTTATCAAACAGTGGTTTTGAGTGAGTTATAAAATATTATTATAAATATTTTAGAATATTGACAAAGTTCTTAAAGTAATCACCCCGGGAGGTATTTCTTAATCACTACTAATCTTTGGAATGTCAATAAATGAATTCAGTAACATCTTTTCTCCAGTACTGCAACAACTCACAACAGAGAGCAACTCTTATTTTTGTCGGTGATTTTAACATTGATCTCATTAAATGTAGTACTGATGTAAGAACATCTTAATTCTTCAATTTGCTTTCTTCCTATAACCTTCTTCCTTACATAACTCTTCCTACTAGAATAACTAATAGATCTCAAACGCTGACCAAAAATATTTTTTCAAACTCTAATAGTATTAAGATTAAATCAGGGAATCTAACTTCAACTGTGTCTGACCATTTACCTCAATTTTTCATATATCATGACTTCAGCAAGGCTTTTGCTCCTCGTAAACATAATATTTACAGAAGAAATACTAATAACTGCGACAAAACTTCTTTCCTTTCTGACTTTAAGAATACAGATAGGAATGATTTTTTATTTCTCCTACTGATAGTACTGAAGCCTATAACCTTATTGAAGGTTTGAAAAGTGGGAAAGCTTTAGGACCAAATAGTGTTCCAAATGATGTTTTTAAGCGACTTAAAAATGAAATATCCCTAGTTTTAGCAAATTTATTTAATTTGTCTTCTTCAAAAGGTATGTTTCCTAACATACTGAAATCATACTCAGTTCCACCTGTTTAAAAAGGGTTCCAAACTAATTTGTGATAATTACAGATCAACATCTTTACTCTCTAACACAAGTAAACTTTTTGAAAAATTAACTTCAATTTGGATTCCAAGCTAAACACTCAACTCTGCAAAGCTCTGGACCCTGACCATTTTGCATATGGTATATTCATAGATCTAAAAAAGGCTTTTGAAACAGTGGGTCATTGTATATTCGTTTCAAAACTTGAATATTATAGTGCCTGTGCTAATAACTGGTTTTCTTCTTACTTAGACAGTCGTAAACAATTCATAATAACTAATGGTTTTAATTCAACTCTCAAATCTATTTATTACAGGGTTCTACAGGTTCCACATTTTTAATCTATATTAACGACTTAAGTTTTTCTGTAAACAACTCTATTGTTCTTCAACTTACTGATGACACAAACCTTTTATTCATTAATAAATCATTGAAAGTATTATGTAAAAGTTAACTGTGATCTTAAGGGTATTAATGATTGGTTAAACGCAAATCGTATATCGCTCAATGTAAGTAAAACTGAATACGTCATTTTTCATAGTCCCAGCAAGTTATTTGATTATGAAGTTAAGATTAAGGTAAATGGTGAACGTCTTCATCCGTCATCGTATGTTAAATATCTTGGAGTATTAAATATCTAGGAGTATTAAATATCTTGGAGCCTTACTTGATGAGCATCTGTAATGGAAGCCTCATGTCAACAAACTTACTAAAAAAACATAATCGATCTAATTGCATGCTTTTAAAAATACGTCATTATGTTAATAATAATACAATTCGCTCTATTTATTTTTCGATATTTTCTTATCATATTAGTTAGTGCTGTCAGGTTTAGGGTCAAAGTGGAAGCTATCATTTGAATAAAACACTATCAGTCCAACACTATCCCTTGAGAATTATCAGTTTCAAATCTTTTTGTTTTGATGTTTCTTTATATCATACTTTAAGAATTCCGTCATTTTCTAATCTTGTACGAATCTTTAATTTATTGTTTGTCTTTGATTCTTTAAATCTAAATTTCTTAATCTGAAACTTCATTTTAGTTTATCATAAATATTGAATAAATAAATTTTTCTAGTTAAAATTAAAATTTATTTTACAAAGTAACTTTTCTCGGAGTCACTCTCTTTGGTAAGTTTAATGCTATATAGTATTATATAATATACAATATATAATGGTTATTATTATATTTCAACTATTTAGCAGTAAACTCAAACCCATTACCGTTTTGAAGGGTGCAAATATAATAAGGATTTAACAAAGTTATGTATAAAGAACTGATGATCTACATAAGAACCCATGTTATTTTTATGTAACTGCTGATATATAAGAAACCAAGTTATTTATAAGTATCTTTTGACCTACATGAGAAACCATGTTATTTATAAGTAGTTGCCGATCTACTAAAGAACCTAAGTTATTTATAAGTAACTGCTCATTTACAAAATGGCCTATGTTATTTATAAGCAACTGATGATCTACATAAGAACCCATGTTATTCTAAAGTAACTGAATAGCAATATAAGAACCCAAATTTTATTAAACTAACAGCTGATCTATATAAGAACTCATGTTATTTTTTAGTAACTGCTGGTCTAAATAAGGACTCATGTTATTTATAATTAACTGCTTATCTACATAAGAACCCATGTATTTAAAAATCTTTTTAAAAATGTTAATTATAAGTAACATGATTATCTGCACTTGGATAACTGATTGTTTCATAAAATTTACATTAGCATAGATAATTGTTAATAAAAGTGTAAACAAAATTTACAGCAGGCATATTTGGTGAATTAGGTTTATGTCTATGATTAATTTAACTGAAATATAATAGATTTTGCAAATCTTAAAGCAAATTTACAGCAACTGACTCAAACATAACTTTCAATAGGCCTAAGAACCATATTAATATGATATTCTATTAATTCTATTAGCAAGGATGATGAAAATCATGGTTTTTAAAATTCCCATCCCTTCCCACCCTCCTTTCCCGTCCTCTCCCCTTCCCCTTCCAGGGCAGCGTACCATGGTTGCACAAAAATTGAAGTGCAGTTTTATTGAAAATATCATTTTTGGACCAAAATTGACTCCTTTACAGCTTTACACCTTTAAAACTATTTCAGAAACCTAGGCTGGATTAAACTTCCAAAATAGCCACCATTTTAAAGTTATCAGAAAATAATATTGCATAAAATTTTTTGAAAATGATTAGAATATTCCTTGAAAAAAAAAAACTGTCTTTTTTGGATCTAATTAGGCTGGTTTAGGGGCCTAAAGCATGATAAAAAATTTTTGTAAATTGATAAGTTACTCCATAAATCTCCAACTTTATGTTTTTATTTTTTATTCAAAAAAGCAAAAAAAAAAAAACAAAAAAAAAAACAAAATAGATTTTGAGAAAAGAACAAGTGAGGTTTTTTAAGCCTAAATTGACCATATTTCAGCATATTTTAAAACAAAAAACACTCAAAATTTTATATATCTAATCATAATTTTTTGCGAGAAGTACAAAATCATTTAAGAAGATTCTAACAGTTTTAAAAAGTAAAATTTATTTTTGAAATAATACACTAAAGTAATGTTAATAATGCAAGGTACGAAGTTGATATACCTTTTCTAAGTACCATCCAGCACCCAGCCAGCTGTTATCATGCCTAATTTTTGCCCTTTTTATTCTGCCAAGATCTTTTTTTGTATCAAGTAAAAATGTATCCAATCTAAAAGTCAGTAAAATTACTATTACAAAAAAACGAAATCCTGGTTACCAATAGCCTGTTCCTCAAAAATTGAAATTTTCTGTAAATTTTAAAAATACCATCATTTCGTTTAAATTCAAAAATAGTTTCATTTGTGGATGTCCTAAATTTCACAAAATTTTTAGTTTTTAAAATAAATGCAAAATTTAAAAATTTAAAACCAATAAAAAAATTAACCCATTGAAGTTACTATTTTAAGGTGAGTGTTTTATAAAGTTTCAGGGGGTCAGTCAGATTATATATTACATTTTAGGAAACATACATTTAAGAAATAAACATTTAAGAAATAAAATTAAAATTACATATTATAATCAAAAAGAAAATAAAGGCAATTAAATTTTGAGAAAAAATTTTCTAAAAATTATGGAAAATTTTCAACAAGAAGGGATAATTAAAGAAGGGATAATTAAAATTTTGCCTCATTTAATTGATTTTCTATTCCGCTTTTTATAGGCACATTTTCAAATATGTACTTCATATCTTAAACCATTTTTGTATGGTAAATTTCATGACAACAATATTATAAAATTATATTTTTAATACAACTATTCTCTCGTTTTGTTTTATGGAATATTTTTCTTTAATTTTATGTTTTTAATCTAACTAAGCCTTAATTATTCAGGTATGATAAAGTTCTCGTGAAAATATAGTAGTTTATTGTATAGCCTTCCAAAAAATGCTCTATGTTTGAATAATTTTATATTCCAAACATTGTGAATGTTGCTTTATATATTTTACGATAATCTGCTGATTTTTCAGCAGGTGATCATGCTATACCAAGTCGCCATCCTATACCTACTCTAGATGAGACACTTGAAGAGTTTAATGGTTGTACCATTTGCAGCAAATTTGACATTAATCATGGATATCATCAGATTGAGTTGAATAATTAATCAAGAATACTAACTACGTTCTCAACTCATTCAGGTCTATACAAGACTAGTTTAAGGAGCAACATCTGCATTCGAAGATTATCAGCATTAAATGAGGCAAAATTCACAACATATTAGTAACATATCAGATGACATTATTGATAGTATCGATCACGATGATCGATATAATATTTAATGATGGACTAAAAATATTTAAGGATGGAATCAAACCTACTGAATCAAAAATTGAAGCAACACTTAGTTTTAACAAGCAAAAGAATCCCAAAGAAGTCAATAGCTTTCTTGGTTTCATAAATTATCTTGCAAAACTTATCCAAAACTTATCAACAGAAACTGAATCTCTAAGAAATCTAATAAAGAAGAGTTCAAAATGGTGTTGGGGAATTGATGACAAAACCACATTAAAAAAACTAAAGATACTTGTTACAGGTGACGTAGTAATGGCTCACTTTAACCTAAAATACAAAACCTACTTAATTGTTGATGCTTGTCCAATTGGTCTTGGTACTATAATTTGCCAAGAACACCCTGATAAAATTGTCCGCTCAGTTGCATACTCAAGTAGAACCTTTAGTGACGTCCAACGTAGATACAGTTAAACAGAGAACGAAGCACTTGATGTTAGGTGGGGATGTGGACGATTTCATTTATATCTTAATGGCACTCATTTTGAAATTTTAACCAACCACAAACATTTAGAAATCCTGTATAGCACAAAAGGAAAGCCATCACCAAGGATACTCAGATAGGGACTACTTATTCAGTCATACTCAATCTGATAATCACACCTGCTAGTACAAATCCAGCAGAAATTTTATCAATTAAACCATTATATCATAATCATAAAGCGTCTAAAGCATACAACAACACAGAACATTTCTTTAACAGTCTAATTCACATGCAATTCCTAAAGCCATTGCATGCAGCGAATTATTATCAAAATGTCAAAATGATAATACATCTCTTAAATTAAAAAAGTGCATTTTGACAGATGTCTGGACTAACGATGAATTTCTAATACCCTTCTACAAAGTCAAAAGTAAGCTTAAACAAAAATATCGTATCATTATACGCAACAATTGAATAGACATACCAGAAAATCTATAACAGAGAATACTTAAAATAGCTCATGAAACACATCAGGGCATCACAAAAACAAAAACTCTTCTCAGAGAAAAAGCATGATGACCTAAATTGGTGACCAGGTCTTGGTTCAACAACCCAAAAAAAACAAACTATTGTTACAGTGTAGTATTACAGTTTAACTGTAACCAAATGCAAAGGCAATTCTATTGAGATTAGACCAGACAGTACAATAT
>JAUZNK010077722.1:0-13468 GCA_035046665.1 Euphysa ruthae | reverse complement strand
CCACTTTTCTCTTATAAAAACATTTCACCTACACACACCCATAAATCAATCAAGTAATTTATCTTTCTTCTTGGAAACATAGAAAAATACTTTTATGAATTTTGGTTATAAAAAAGGAAAATTTTCCATTTGACTTATAACTATTTTGATAAAGAATAAATAAAGAACATACAGAAATTTAAGAGAAAAGGGACAGCTTTAGAAGAAACATCAAAAATTTTCGATTTGATTTGGTTCTCTAAAAATACATACATAGAAAATAAAAGCTCTATCAAAATTTATGCAAAGATTAGAGGCTAAAAGTTAACCGTTCTTGAAATATTTACGTTTAAATTTCGTAAAGTAATAAAACGATATGGTCCAAATTTAATTAATAGTACAATTATTTGATGTATAATTTCAAAAACCCGACTTTATAAATTATTTAGAAACTTTAAAAAAATGCTTCAAAACTAATTGATTTCTTTAATATTTTTCAGATGAAAAACAATTATTTATTTTATCCCCTTAAAGTTGATAAAATTTCAATAACAATGGCTCAAGAGTGATTTTGATTGACGTTTTCGCTAAAATTGGATTTAAATTGAATCTCGCGTGTGCTTTTTTTTTTATTAATTAGCTTCCTTTAAATGTCCATGCCTGATTTTGTGCTATAAAAACAAAACAAAAGCATTATATTACCTTTGCTTTCATTATGTAAAGGAAGTAAAAACAGAACCCCAAATCTAACAAGAGTTACAAAAAGAAAGCCCTTGTCCTCAGTATTCATTATAATCTTCATCACTATTATCGTTTTCGCTTTCGCTGCTCTCAGACAAATATTCATTGTCCGTATCAACTAAGCCTATAACAACATTTTCTTTTAAGATCACACGTTAAATTATTTGGTGAATTGAATAAATTAATATATTAAATACTGTAAAATAAAAGTTGGAGTTCCAAACATTCAAAAGTTTTTGATATTAGTTGTGAAAATGATTGCTTAACCAAATCTTATGTGTTTAATAACCACTTTACTAGTGAGTGAACCATAACAAAAAAACTAGAATATTACTTTCGTTTCTATAGAGGCAGCTGTTTAAATTTCGTGATTATTAATGTTTGCATTATTTTAAAAACTGATAATAATCTTAATATGCATAAAGCTCATGATTGAGAAGGCATGCTTAAAAAAAAGGTATCAAAATTGTAAACGATGCTATAAAAGCCTTTTATTAAAAATTTTCAAACAAGTTTTCCATGATGATATCTACGATTGTTTTTAGAACAGAAAAAAAATTTTTTCAAGTTCATAAAAATAAAAAAAAAACAAAAGTATATCTTTCGTAAAGTTTTTAAGTTTTACCTAAGCTTTTTGAAATCAAATACTCTCGAAATATCAATCCTAATGACTCGACCATATATCTGTTATCGAGTATTACCCAACGAAATTTTAACAATTTTTTTGGCAATCCATCCTTTAAAACCTAGATGTTTCTTGAAATGTATGTGGTATCGCTTTGTCTAAAATAACTAAACAAATTATTTTTCTTAACAGGTGAATTTCCGAACATGACGAAATTAAACTTGGTATGCCTTAAATTTCAGTCCAGTCCAATTTTATCCTAATAATGATAAGAAATATTTATGACAAATGACTTTTCATAAGGTTTAACACCAATTGCTGATTTTTTATTGGTCACACATCCATGTTCTTAGTTGTGGAAAATATTGGACGGGATTTAAATTTTTAAATACATTTTTTTCTAAAAAAATAACTGGTCTCATAAATGGAAAATGTTACTTAACTCGAAACTCTAAAAATTAAGACTCTAGGTTAATTTTCTTTTACAAAACTTAAACAAAGGCGCATTCTACAATTTTCATTTCCAGCTCACAGGCAGTTGTGTATTTATAATACTTATACTGTTTAATAAAATAGAATAAGAGCCTTCGCCTAGCTTGATTTCAGTCAACTTTTGCTTATAATTTTAATTCCAAAATTTAAAATTTATGCCATTGACTGGAGTACTAAAATTATTAGCAGCCCTATTTGTTGGTGACAAATTCCTTTTTTTTTTAAATTTTGACCTTTGCTTACTTAGTACTGAGCGACGATTAATGGTTGATATTTTTAACTTACGAATATCTTTTTGAAACAATTTCATAGCCCAGCAAATGAAAACGAAAAGGATTCATACCCCAATATATTACAACTCGCCACGTTACCAGAACTAACAACCATTCTATCAAATGGTTATTATTATTATTATTTTTTTTTTTTTTTACAAGAATTTGTATTTATTTTAAGAAATATCGCAATAACTATCTCCTTATTTATGCATCAACTCAATTAATATTACTTTTACAAATTTATTTTCCGAGCTAACCTTGAACTATAATATTGTTCTGTTAATGACCTTTTTTCGTATAGAAATAAAAGTTTGCTTAAAAGATATATAAGTTATTTTTCTTGCCTCCAAGTTATCGTATTTTTCTATGTACTTGTCAGAAATGCCCTGGAGGGGATTTCGTATTCGATTTTTGGACTTGCGGAAGTAAAGTATTATATTTTAGCTATTTTATTGATTGTGGTTTATAATATTGTTTCTTATATTAGGTAAAGATAGATGATGGCTCGAGATAGGCTGTATTCCCGACCATACTCTGAGAAAAGAGTTGGTGTGCTTCGAATGTTCCATCATAAAATGTACGAAAACAATCAAGAAATGAGCTGTATGGCTTTTTGCTTACAATTTTATTTGTTTAAAAATAAATTAGCATGCTTAACTTTAGCAATATCAACTGCTGTTATCGTGATAGGTGTTCTTTCAATAATCTATGGTTATATGCTCCCATCTTTATATAAAACTTTTGATAATGGCGAACCATTGAAGAAATTAATAAAAGACAAAGCAGATTTTAAATTCTACAAGGATTTATTTATCTTAGCAGGGGTGGCCATGATATTAATTGGGATGGCCAGTTTTGCTTTAGCAATTTTTATACCGATTTATAAAAACCGTTCAAAATATATAGAAGATGATATACAAAGAACTCCTATTGTTGTTGAATACGAATTACCTTCCTTTGATAAGACATTGCATGCTGGGAATTACAAATTCACTGACTCAGACATTACTAGCAGTGCTTGTAGTTCACCTATCGAAAGTCAAAACTGCCAGACGTTTTATGTGCAGGAGAACTAATTCTTAGAAAACACTTAATTTTTGTTAGGAAATATTTATTTTTCCTTAATTAGCTATAAAAATTATATATATTTGAGTATAAAATTAATTATTTCAATCATTAAAGTAATTATTGTAGGTTTATTCAAACAAAGTTTGAGGGCTAAGTGAAAAGCATGAGAATGGGGAACAAAATGCTAACTTTACCAAAAACTGTATGAAATTAAGATTAAGATTTATTTATAAGGGGATGTAAAGCCATTCTGCGAAACTTTTAAATTTTAAATAATGGATCTTTATGGTCTCTAAATCAAATAATGCCATTAATCACAATGCAAATTCTGTAACATTTTCTTAACATTAAATTTTTTGACCCCTTCATATGGAATATTTGAGAAAACAAATAACATGATATGATATTATGATTATTTATATGGAATATTTGATAAAACAAACAACATGATGTGATATTATAAAAAGAAATGCTGCTGTTTGTTGAAGATTTAGAATTTTTTTTTGCAGATTTGATGTGGAAGAAATTCGTTTTTCGATTAGGAATTTTCATTTAGCTTCTTTTTGCTCTGATGTAATAAAACAAATAAAAATAGGGTAAGACAATTTCTAAGTCTAAAAATGATAAATTAAAAATATTTTACGTTATTTATTTTAGTAGACAAACAACGGAATTTTGCGCTTTAGAGTTAAACCCGAAGGTTTAATTTCTTTAAGCTAGTAATGATTTTTTTGATCTGATCTGATATTTTTATTGATTTTTACTCTAAGGACCATATCAAAAATTGAAGAAATTCAGGCTGGAGCAACATGCAAAAAATTCACAACTGCTTTTTTTTCACTAAAAGGTTCTATGCATGAGGTACATATGGGTTTGATTATACACGTAAAAATCAGAAACGAAGAGAAAACACGACAAATCAAGTCTATGTTCTATCGAATGATGCAAAATTCAACTTCATATTTCCAAGATTAAGTTACACTGGAGTAAAAAAAAAAAACCAGGTTAACTATCATTGTTACAGTGATACTGGCACAAAAATCATCTGTTATGAAATTTTATATAAGTGAAGCTTTATTTATTATTGTCTTGCTAAAAATGACCATTTTTATGTTCTAACCATATGTAAAAAAGTTGAATGATAAAGCAAATTATTTATTATCTCATAACGTTTTACCTTATACTGAAATCCTCTATCTATCTCATTAGCCTTTTTACTTTATTTCAAACAAGACAAAATTTGTTAAATTTGTACTTTATTAGATAAAGTAGGAAAAAAAGAACAGTTAACAAAATTTACCAGCAGCTAGAAGTCACACCACGCGGAATTCATTTTATCTAACAAAATAACAGAATAAAATCAGTAAGAAACAGTATAAAAACTCTAAAATTTCTTGAGTATAATGTCAATGTGCAGCAAACTAAAATTTTTTGGGTAAGCAATCATTGTCTCTCCTCGAATACCATGCACGTGACTCAAACTAGTGACTATTTACTAGTATTTTTAATGAACGTTATCGTTCATACTATACACAGCATTTGGTACTTCTTCTGATTGTAAATATAGTACTTCTTTTGGCTGTAAATCTTGATTGAAAGCAGTGAGTTTCTTACTTCAAGGCAGGCTAATAAAAGATATAATCTGAATAAGCTTATAATGTATTCAATGAGAATTTTGGTCAAGAAACCAACATGATTGATGAAAGTCTAGTTGACACGGGTTTTTCTATTAGAGGTACCTAGCAAAAACCAGGGTTTTCCTCAAACAATAGTGTCGTGACCACTATTTTGATTAATACTAACTGCACTGGTTACTCTTACATCAGGATAACGCGTTTGAAGAAAATAAAGAAAACTCTCCGAAGCAGATGGCTTTTAAACATTCTTTTATAGTGATTTTATGTAAAAGAGAAGGGGCTCTAACACCTACATTTTTATAACAGCTCTGAAAACTTTTTAAATTTTCAGCTTTTTTTTTTTAAAATTGAAACAAAAACATTTAGGATAGTTTAACTCGCTGAAATAACTTGAGCTAAAAAAGCTTACGATTAAATTCAATCAGCTCTAGCAAAAAATTTTCAACTTTAAAAGATCTTAAACCCTCGCTTCTGAATAAGCATTCTATTGGCCCACCTTTTAACCTGCCTTCTTTATCGAGTTCAGTCTGTAAAGGCTGTTTTCAACAAAACCGTTAAACGATAATCTAGAGATAATCAGCCATGTTTAAAGAATTTTAAATATTTTGATAATTACAGTAATTTTTTTTGTTTCTTTTATTAGGTGAATGTCAAATAGTCCTCTTTTGAAAATTATTAGGATGAATGTCAAACAGTCCTCTTTTGGACATCAGAGTTTGTCGGTCAAAAGAAAACGAATATTATGAAACACATCCAAAAAAATTTTTTTTTCTATTCATATATACTTTTATTCAGTACTACTTTAGTAAAAATAATTTTTTAAAAGTCTGACCTCAAGTTGATTGAATTTTGAACCCATGACATAAAAACTTAAATTTTATATAAATTCTATTTAAATAATTGAGACCTAATGGATGGTGAATACCAGAAGTTGTTTTATTTTCAGACATGCTTTTGAAAATAAATAACTAATTTCTGATAAAGATATTTAACCTGCAAAGTAGTAATAAAGAGAAATGTTTTATATAAATAGCATCATTTTTTTTTGTAATCCACTGCTGTCTGTTACTGGTCTGTCTCAATTAAACATTTTTCGTTATGATTTAAAATTGAGCTTCTAAAATGATGGGATCTTTAAAATTTTCAGTTTTGATTTTTCAGAATAATTTTATCTTCAATATATGATGTTTTTTAGCAAAAATTAAGAGCTTATCCTAGTATGGACAGTGGTGTCCAGGTTTAGAACGTGAGGTAAAATTGGACAGTCAACCATATTTGAAAAAAGACAAAATGACAAAAAACCCCAAATTTTTTCTTTTTGCTATTTTTAAGCCTGAAAAAACAAGTTTATATAAATATGTGGTGATAAAGTTGACATATAAATATATCAACTTTATTACGAATATGTATCTTGGTTATTCAAATACGATGTAGGATTTTGTATTTCAAATGAATCAAAAATATAAGGTGTTGGTATATTTGAAAATTTTTTTTCTTAGATAGATACTGATTGCTGTAAATATAAGTTTTTGCACCTTACAATGTGTCATTTAATTTACTGTTTAAGGTTCAAGGGCATATGTGCCTTTTTTAGGTGAAAACATCAATATTATATCTTTCGGTATATATATATATATATATATATTTATATATTTTAAATAAAAGGCTCTTTGTTAATGCAGGTTTTGCAAATTTTGCCCATAACCTCAATGTCAATGACTTTTCCTTAATTTCTGAAAACTTTTTTTTTGTTTGATACAAACCGGACAGCATAGTTCTTCAAAAACAGTTTTAATTACTTCCATATGAAGTATTCTCTGGCCAGTAATTTTACTTGGAATGACAGTCGATATTTCTTCGATGATTTTGGCTGAATATTTCACCGGCATTGTTTTGTAATAAATTATTGATATTTAAATTAATTTTATTTTTAGTTACATTATTTACTTTGGCATTTTCTATGTTTCTGTACTTAGTACTGTTTTTTACTTTATTTTCCACAATAATTCAAGAATCATTGTGGAAAAAAAACTTTTTTTGAAAAAAATCATCGCTTACAGCTTGGATGCTATCTTTGAAGCATCACATTACATCATTCAAACTTCCGTGATAAACGTTATCTAATTGTCTAGCCTACGAAAAAATTCCACTGACAAAAACAAGTATTTTGTCAATTTTTTTTGGGTATAAAGTTGGTGCTACAACCATGGACATAATATTAGTGTCAGACGAGAATTTAAGGATATTTTGACGAAGAGCTAGCGTGATCCTCTCCCCACAATCAATGTTGCAGTACTTGACACAGGGAAACTCCAATAAACACAGCAAAATTGATTGTGGGGGGAGAGGAAAGCACACTTTTATTCACATTAAGGTCTTGGCACAAAATTATGTCCATGGTTATAGGGATGTTACTAAGGCAATTCATTGGTACACTCCACATTTTTGACTGATTTGACTCATTAGAGAAAACTTACGGATCTGCAAACCTTTTTAAACGATTCTATGTGTTGGAAAATAGGTCATAAAATAAATAATTACCAGGGTGAATTTGACTGGGGGAATTCTCCGGGGTTTATTAAAGCCGGTCAGAGTTACCAAGTTTGTATTTTTTTCATGAATAGATAATTTGCTCCCAAGAAAAGTATTCAGTTATCGCTGATAGAGATTTGGTTATATTTAAAATTTTTTTTCTTAAAATCGTTGGATTAAGACCTATAATTTCAAAATAAAAAACTGAAAAAATAAATCATTATCAAATTGAAAAGAGAATCCATTAAAGTTAACCACTTCTTATTTATTTATTTCTTTTTTCCCATAAAAAAATTCTAAACTAAAATATTTTTTGTTACCTTTGTGGATATTTTAAAATTCCTTTAAGTATTTTCGGAGTTCGCAAGAAATTTTGTGTCATTTTATAAAAACCTTCATGGTTTATGATTATTATAGTGATCTCTGATAAAAAAATTTGATTTAAAGGACATAAAATGTTACAAACAGTTATTTCTATGTAAAATTTAAATTAATCTACTTTTACTTGTTATATAAAATCTATAACGGTTTTTTACTAGAATAAAAAACTTTAGTTCTAATATTAGATTTCATTTGATTGCGGAAGATGAACGAAAAATTCCGCTCTTGAATAGAATTTTCATGAACTTCCGCAGTTCTTTTAACATTCCAAGTATAGGATATAAACATTATAAAAATATATAGGATATAAAAATTTTCTGTAGTTAAGAGACTGTATGTACCGCTGATATATCTGACGATAATAGATCTTTTATTATTAATTCTCCGTTACTATTATTATTCTTTCGGAAATAAATCAATTGATTGAAATATAACACTTCTTTTCACTTTTTACCAAATATTTACACACTCCTTCGCCGTTGTATAATTATTAAGTATAGCATTGTATTTCTATTTTACTAACGCAACGTATAGAAACAAAAATAATGTAAATAATGAATTAATATTAGTATTTCTTCTGTTGGTTATATATATATATATATATATATATATATTGCTAATAATTTCAAAGAAGATTTTCAATGACATAAACGCAACGTCAGAACAATGCACATATTTTATGACGTCAGATTTTCAAAATGAAATGAAAAGAGAAGTCCTTACAAAGAGTAGAAAATAAAGTCGATTTTTTTTTTTTTTTTTTTTAATAATGGAAAAAAATAATATCAAGGAAGAAAGTAAGGATGATGGTGCATTAAATTCAAACAAGGAGATCACTGAACAGATTGATAAAGAAAATAATAAAGGTAATGGACATGAAAAACATTATTTTGGAATACCAGTTGAATCTAACCCATCAAAGAAGCCTTTTCTGGGTGGTTTTCGAAATAAAATCACTGGTGTAGAATATCTTAATGCAACATCACAAACCAATTTTAAAAAGATATTGGCCAAGCGAGTTGAAAGGTTTGAAAGGGATACTCAAACTGTTAGTACAAAGAATAAAAATCAACAAACAACGTCGGATGCATCGACACAAATGACCAAACCAGGTTGTTATGTAGCTGATGCCACAGATAGAATGATATATGTTGGAAAATACGAAACTGCTGCTGAAAAGGAAGAAAGAGTATTAAAAAAAGTTATTATTTTGCAGAGTTATTTGCGACGATGGTTAGCTAAAAGATTTGTGAATAACTTGAGAAAGGACCGTGAAAAAAGAATTGCATGGGAAATAGAACAAGAGGAACAGAAAGCAGCAGAGAGAGCTGAACGATTGAGTCAAGAATTTGAAAGACGAATGCATCCGAAAAGTAATGCAGATTTTGACCTTTTATATGCTGCCCTTGAACGCTGGAGAAGAGAGGAAATATTACGTATTGATGCATTTAATTACACTTCTTCTGATCGAAAGGCAGCGTTGATTAAATTACTACACCAAGAGTCATTTATGATTCAGTCAATAGAAAAGCACCGCATGATAGCTGATGAAAATAATAACAAAAATTCAATTCGCCAGCTTTTGTATAATGCATCAAAGCCCCGATTTTGGAGAGCTTTTGACGGTAAGATAATAAAAGTTAACACTCAATTTACACTACGTGCACAACAGCTATTCGATTTGTATAATACTTTACAAATGACATACTTAACTCATGACGAGCGACTAGATATTTTACTAACTTTAAAACACACTATTAAAGAACATGAATGTAAACTGACCGAAGATTTAATGAAGCTGATCGATCGAGAAACTGACTTGTTAACTAGAGGAATTAAATCTTCAAATTTAGAAGGACTACGCCAACGTATCTCTACTCTGTTTTTACATTTATGTAAAAATCCAGAGTTTAATCCAGAAATGAACCGTTTACTAAAGGGTTCACAAAGTATATCAAAACTTCGTAAAGATATTTTCTTTTGTCCTAGCTGTAATGCTTACCTTCCATCTTCAGAATTTCCTCTAGTTTCTAATTCAAAAGTCGTTGGACGTTGTATAAAGTGTACAAAACTCGATAATAACGCCCGCCTTCGTAATGATTTCACGAAGATACATGTATTGCTTCAACAGCTACGTAGAAATGAAGAAGAATTCGATGACGGATCAAAGATTGCACAATTAATACAATATGCAGATTTGCAGTATGTTGTTGAAAATATTTGGAACTCTCAGAGTGCTTTGAGCGGAACATCTGAATTGTATGATTTGTCTTTAATTCGATGGAACAAACACCTGCACTGGTCTCCTTGGAATTGTGTTTTGCTTACCAAAGAAGAAGCCAGTGCACATATGAATCTAGAAAACACTTTAGAGGCATATGGTCGAATATTTATTGGGAAAGTTCATCATCGTCATATGCTTGCCAAGAACTATTTTTCAAAACTCAATAAAATTTCTAAGAAACTTATAGAAAATTCTGCAAAGTCAAAGAGATGCATTACCGGCCAATAAGCATTTCCTTCGTCATTTATGTTTTATAATTTTGATTATGTATTTTTCACATCAAATTTTACGTTTGAGATTATTTGTTTCTTAAATTACAATAAGTTATTGCATATTATTAATCTGCACTTCTTCTATAGCTATATTATAATTGAATAGCAATAATTGAATAGCAATAATTACAGGCTTAAAAAAAAAAAAAAAAATAGAAGAGTGGCCTAAATCTTGGCTTCTAAAAAATTGATGACTCTTATAGGAAAATACAATACTAAAAGTAAATTTTAATGACATTTATTAATATGTTAAAATAATTGTAAAAATATATATAAATATATATAATACAAAAATATTAATTAAAATGAGAAAAATTTACCTCAGCTGTTACGCTCAAAAAGTCCATAGAGAGCAAATGAGTTAGGTTAAGTATGACTAGTTTACGCGATGTATTAAGGTGACCTATTTGCTCTAAAAAAAAACTTCCCAGCCTTCATTGTCATTATGGTCTGTTTGACTAAAATTTACGTAGAAAGAAACTTTTGAAACAGAAATTTCAAGAAAGTTCTTCCGAAAATAGGTTAGATATTTGCTAACTCTGCACTACCCTCATATTGTTTTTTGCACGTCTTCGATTGCACTAAGTTGGTTAAATTATAGTTGAGTACTCTACCCCGAATCTTATGGTTATCTTTACCTTCTTCATCTTAAAAATTAATACTGCTCATTACATACTTACTCACTCTGCAACCTTTCCCCTAAACTCTCTGAAAATATATCCTGCAGAAATTTTGGCTCATACTAGTAGGTCTGCCTAAATATTTTGGCCTTAAGTGTCTGATCCTTAACCATTTTTTGTACTATATCCGCTTTCAAATAACCATGTTTTCAAGTCGCTGCACATACGATCAAAAAGTGTTGACTCGGAATAAATACAATTCAACCATAGAGCTGCACTAAAAATAATGGAATTACTTTATAATGGTAAACGTGGCACAATGAAGCATCTAGATATTAGTTGGTATCTGTTGACTTAAAGTATAACTCTGTAATATGAGCCTTTGGAAGTATCGAGAAACCTCTAAATTTAAGAAATTAATGTTTTCTTTCAGGAATCAGAAATAAATTTAAAATAAATACCCAGTAAGCACAAGATGTCTCAAAGGCGTCTTTTTGGCATCTCGTAATAAATTTTAAGACATTTAAAACACGAATGAAACATCTCTGCAACATACTATTGCGAAGTCAACGAAGTCAAGCCTTTATTGAGTAGTCTGACAAGTCTTTCGCATTTAGATATCTAAATTAAACCGTGTATAAGACGTCATCTCATTTTATAAAGAAAGTGTTCAAATGCTCTTAGGTCAATTATCAAAACTCGCAATGAAATATACGTATTGGCTTGAGCAAGACGGCAAAATTGTTTTGGATCGATAGCCCAAATCTTAATGAATAGGGTAGCCTCAAATCGGCAATGGAATTTAAACGCACGCTATTTCTCAAAAGGATTTCAGGTAGGAATTCTTTTTTAAATCATGCCAACCATTTTCATGTGTTGGGGGAAAGAAAGCAGATTATTGTCAAAGACACAATATGCTATTGTGGTTTTGACTTATTTGTACCTGTGCGTGGTTGTGAGAATGTGTAGACATTAGCATGTAAAAGAAATAGAAAATATTCCAAAAAAAATTTTTTTCCAACCTTTGTGAGTGGTTTGTCGATGAAAAACTAAGTCTGCACTTTGGGGAAGAAAAAACTAAGTGCTTCCTTTTTTCATCGAAAATGAAAGCTGAAAAAACACATCACTTGAGTATAATTTATAGAGGCGCATTCATTAAACAACATACTTTATACCTATAAATAACAACAACATGCATTTTACTTTTCTAACTTCTCGTACTCCAGTTGTGTAAACATTGGACTTTCCTCCGTGGCACTTTATTCATCTTGCACGATTTTTCTTTCTTTTTTTTTTTTTTACGATAGGATAATTTGTTGGTTTAACTTTTTCTTTCTTTAAAAGCAAGGAAAGCAGGGTAAAAAAGCTTCATAAACATTAAATTTCACTTGCAACTTTCTCACTTGTTACTTTCTCACTTGCAACTTTCTCACTTGTTACTTTCTCACTTGTTACTTTCTCACTCGTTACTTTCTCACTTGCAATTTTCTCACTTGTTACTTTCTCACTTGTTACTTTCTCACTCGTTACTTTCCCACTTGTTACTTTCTTACTTGTTACTTTCTCACTTGCAACTTTCTCACTTTTTACTTTCTCACTTGTTACTTTCTCACTTGTTAATTTCTCACTTGTTACTTTCTCACTTGTTACTTTCTCACTTGTTACTTTCTCACTTGTTATTTTCTCAAAACATTTTGAGAAAGTAACAAGTCTTATCTTAGAAGAAAAAGTATCAGTCAAACTTTCAGAAGCCGATTCAGAAACTTTTTCTTCTTTTGATAATGACTTCTCAATATTTGACTTATTTAAAGCCTTCTTTAACTGGTTCAACAATAGTTTCCATATAATATTTCTTACAGAAAGATGGGAAGATCCCCAGTCACCCTTGTGTAACAACTCTCTGTTTAGTCTACCATGTAATAATCTTGTCACCCAATCACGTTCTCACAAAAATGAAGGTGGTACAGCAACCTAAATTCAAAATTTCATTTCCTTTAAAATAAAAAAGATTTGTTAGTTCTTGACTAACATGACATTGTAAATTGTATTGTAAAAACCGTCAGAGAAGTGTACAGTAACGGGAAAACCCAGTTTCAAAATTTTACAACCGCTCGACTCGTACAAAGATCGTCATCCTTTTTTGAACCAATTAAAAGGAGCACGTTGTAGAGTTGTGCCAATGACAAAAGTACCAAAAAACTGGCAAGACTTCCTAAAAATGACCAAAATAAAGTGAAATATTTAGATGCCTGGCTAATAATCTTACAAAAATATTCTTATAAAAATTTGTTATACCTAAAATAGATAGCAATGTTATGTGTAATGAATCAAACGAAATTTTAACTGAATTGTCACCCTACGCACACGAAGAGGCTGGCACAAGAGATATCGTAGTAAAGCGACATAAGCGGATCATGATTCGCATAAGTGACACCGATATGATAGTATTAGCTATAAGTGTAAAGGAAATACTTGATTTAGAAGAAATATGGATCAGTTTCGGTGTTGGAAAAAATGTTCACATCTGTACACGGAATCAGAAAATCACTCGGTCCAAAAATC
>JAUZNK010077711.1:0-13469 GCA_035046665.1 Euphysa ruthae | reverse complement strand
TACTTGGATGAGACTCATAATCTGACATCAAAGGGTTATGTTCAATATGAGGATCCCATGATCCAATATTTAAAGATTTCGTGATGTTGGCAAAGTAATTGTTAAATATCTCAACTACGCTCTTTTCGTCAGAAATAACATAACAATTTTCAAAAAGAAATATTCGTTCTCTATTAATAATAGGTTTAGTGAATAAAAGTGGTTTATATGCCTCCCAAAACGACTTCTGTCCTACTTTTACGTTATGATTGCGAAAAAATGTTTTTTTTTCTCTCTACGAATGAGGTTAACAACATAATTACGATGGATTCATTTTTTGCCAGACTTGTTTGGGCGATGTTTCAATTGGGCGATGTTTTAATTGAGCTCGTTTCATGAGCTCTTTTCTGACAATTTTTGAAACGAAAGGTTTATTGTTTCCCCTTATAATCGTGCTTTTTCAATGTATAGGTACTCATTTGAACTCAATATGTTAACCTATACATAACCTTACATAAAAATAGCGTTCAAATGGGGAGTTCCTGGCATTAAAAACTTGCTTAACAGCGCATCCAGCGAGGATATGTGGACCGATAATGTGCGATAAAATTCAAGACCTCTTACTCAACCCACAATCACAGTATGAAGCGCTATACTTTTGTGCCTACCGGCCGGATCAACCAGCGTATTGTATTATAACCGCGCTCAAAGCCCAAGGAGCTCCGGTTAACACTTTCGATGCGAAGCGTGTGGGCTCATATACCCAAACGCAGCCGATATATAAGAAATGGTGATCATATTTGGACATGATATTAAGCCCCATATCACTATAAACAAACGCGGCCCTACGAAGCCGATTAGGCCTAAAAGAGACCTAAATTTTTTTGGTCTTAAAGGAAAACCCAGTGAAAACCCGGTTTTTCTAGCTCTTTTGATTGAAATTTATCTGGCTCCAAGAGGGTTCTTATTATTTATTTTATTACTGTTTGACATCCCCATTAGCCGATCATTAACCGGTTAATAGGCACACGATATTTCATTAGTGTTTCACACCCACATTAACCAATCATTATCCTATTACCGGTAATAAGCACGTGATATTTTATTGTTTCACAGCCCCATTAGCCGGTCAATAACCGGTTAACAGACACGTGACGTGATGCAAGTCAACTTCATCCAGATTCCAGTCTGTGCTCGCCCACAGAGATTGGTCAGGTGACCAGAGCAACGCGATATACGATGTAATGGATATCTTAGTTATACATCTTACACTATCAGCTTTGTTGAATACTTGTGGCGCGCAAAACTGATTGAGTTCGATTTTCGATTATAAATATTTTTTTTTTTGAACGATTACGATGGCTCATCAACTTTTTTTTCATTTTAAATATGTAGCTGTAATTTGAAATAAATAAAAAAAAGTTTGATAGTGGGGAGATTATTAAGACAATACAGCCCGTGCACCACGATATATTATTGTAATCATATTTGTATTTTTATGTATAACTTTTAGATGAATTCTTACGGCGCGCAAAATTGATTATCAGCGCTTGTGCTGTTTAAAAAATAAAAAGCCTATAGTATCAAGTTTGTTTTTAATTTTAATTTGTGGTTGTAATTTAAAAAAGTCTTGATAGCGTGGAGATTCGAGCTCGTACCACGGAAGTGACTGATGTATTAAACAGACGTAATAGCACACTGAACCAGATCAACATATGCTAACATTTAAAACTTAATAGTTAAACAAATTTTTTTTGTTTTTTTAATGAAAACAACCAAGGTGCAGAGATTCGAAAAATAGGGGAGAGTGTAGATTTATAATTACCAAATATATATCTCCGTAATAAAAATTCACCGGTTCGATTTTGTTGCTTAGAAAATTTTCAAAATTTTAGCCGCCTTAAAAAAAGCTATATTTTTTTATCAAGTGCTCATGAAAGTCTGTTGTTTTTGTCTGGTCATCGGCGCAATTGTGCGTCATCCGGTATTGAAAATATAACATTTAGATATAATGTTTTATTTTATATTTGCAGATGAAATCAAAAATTTGTCTTTTTATGTCATTTCAAGTTACATTTTTGGTCACGTAGCCTAGCAAAACAAAGAAATTAATTTTTTTTTTTTTTTTTTTCACGAATTGAATAAAAGCCACTTTACTAAAAAAAAATCAAGCCATTAATTGGGAAATTCTGAAAGTGGTTTTGTTCCTGTATGCTTCATAGTGAAAAGGTAAAAATGAGGTAGTTCTGTGCTCAGTCACATAGCTGTTTTTAGCTCAGCTATACATGAAAGGGTTAACATATAGTTTTATTGCATATTTTTAATATAAAAAAGAAAGGAGTGAGGGGTTGAAAGCTGTATTATTATTATTATTAAGAAAAGAATGAATAAAATTTAAGCACATTTTAGTTTTAATTTTGTTCTTTTCTTTGACCAATCCGGTTGCCGTAAAATTGAACTCTGCTTAAATATATAAGTATTTTGTACCGTTTTATTCTAACGTAAAACAACACAGCAATGCTTTAGGCGGGGGTTATTATTTGGTTCCAACTTTGTTACTTAGTAGACGTGATGCGGCATGTGATTTGTTGACCCTTGTCAAAACAAGAAATATAGCCATTCAAAATACTCGCTACATATACAATATATTTTGTTCCTTTGCAAGGCACCTGCAACCATAGGTAATGAGAATGTAAATCACACCGTCACAAGCATAAAAGAAATAATGAAAAGGTATGGCAATTAGTAAGACAAACAGGAGCAAAAAAACAAACGTCACCCAAACTTTAATATGCATACATAGGATAGGGATTGTTTGTGGTAGGTTCTTCTTCAATAAAATGTTTTGAAAAATCTTTGGATGGCTCCCATAACTGCTTTTGGGTTCCTTTGTTTATATATGTAAGTTTTCTCTCAGAATCTTTCTCTACAAAATATGCTATGATAAATAAGATCATTGAAAGTTTTATAGTTGAAAGCTAATAGTATTAATATTGAAAGAGGTTTTATACAAGTAATACTTGGTTGTGTAATATTAATTGAATTATCTCAATGGTTGTAAACACAAACATAGGTCCGAACTTCTCAAACTGTTGTGTATATTTTTCAAACACCATTCTTCCAATCATTAATTTCTCTTACAGAATTTAGACAGTTTTTTACAACACATGTATATACCATAATTAATTCTGATAACATCACAAAGCATAGAAATATCAACATTACTTTAAAATAAGCTTCCTAGTTTGTTTTGATTTTAGAAGTAGTAACATTTTTTTTCCGTGGTTAAACTAGACCGTTTTCCAACTTGACCTAGACAATTTATGCGTAGTGTAGTGTTTACTTCATATAATTATTTTTGCCAACTCTGGTCAAACTTGACTGGGTCACGAAAAATAATTTATTAGCAAATCGAACAATAAAAGTAAAAATTATAAATGCTGCTCAAAATGCGCTTTCGCGTATGAATTCTTCCCTTCTCATTATCTAAGAACCCTTTATTAATTCCTCAGCGTAGCTTCCTTTTCTTCTTTTTATCACTTTTCTCTTTAGAAAAAATTGGAGAAAGGGACTGGGAAGGAAGGGACTGGGGAGAAAGGGTAAAATGCGCCGTTGCTAAAGAAGTGAAAATACAACTATCTTACTTTGGGACCAAATTACTTCATTTTTTGGTGAAAATTTTGAAAAAAAGATTGCACAGAGGTTTTTTCTATGTTTCTGTTTTGTTTTGATCGTTTTTTGAAGACTGAGCCATTGAATTTTCTACGTAACTTGGAACTATATTTGAATGATTTTCCCATAACGATTTAGATTTATGTGGCTTAAAGTAAAACTGTGTTTAGATTTTAAACAGATAGTTATAATTATAATTTATAACAACCAATAATTTTGTACTGGCTGGCTGTAAAAAATTTTTAAACCACAAATTGCTATACCTTAAAAACCCCATATTTTCCGGTAAAAACCCAGGATAGACTACTGAGCGATGAACCCTGGGTTTTCCTGCAAATTAGTAGTTTTTAGGGCAGGGAAAATATTTTACTATGGCTGTTGCCAAGGATAAAATGGACTTTACAATAAATACCCCTTATTTTTAATTGCAAATTAAATTACTGGAATTATATTTTTCAAAACAAATTTTGCCAGTGTAATCTTCAGAGTTGGAACTTCCTAAAATCCTTTGGTTTGAAAATTTTGACCTGAATTAGTAGAGAGCGATCTGAACAAAATTATGCGAAAATGTTAAAATTAATCAGTTTTATCTCAACTTTTGGAGGTTCAGCACATCAACCTGGCTGGTATGCACTACTGACCAAAATATGAAATGAAAATCTTTAGCCGTTCTCTTGTTATCTCTGCTCAAAAATCTAGCATACTTTTTTTTAAACATATTTAACTACAACCATTGTATTATTATAAAACCTGCTATAGCAAATTAATCTAAATGGAAATGCTTAATTTCACATTACAAAAAAACATATCTTTTCACTATACAAACTTCTTAAGGGTTTACTTCTACCTCCTGCAAGTCAATTCTTTTGTTTTCCTTTGGGTACGGTTGTCTGGCCAAGGATTTTAACTTCGTTCTTAATCCAACGAGAAATAATTTTACTGTACACCTCGAAATGTATAACTGCAGAATTTATGGTCGGATTTTTTGCGTGAAAGATTGTTTTCATTTGGAGATCTGCTGTACAGGGTTTTTCCTTTATGGTATACAGCCGAACTTTCAGAATAATTTTCACTCGTTTTTTTTCTTCTGCACTCCGACTTAATAATTCTTTATTTTTTTTGTGATTTATCGTATCTCGTTTGTTTAGGAGAAAATAATCATAATCAGGAAACGTGCTAATCAACTTCATAGGGGCTTCCCCCTTCAAAATGTTTTAGTTCTAGAAAGCTTGAGAAGTTTTCGATGGTGTTAATGTTTAGGACTAATGTATAGAAAATTAAATAACTATATTTCTCGAAAAAAATGGCCGACATGTCATCATGGTTACCATTTAAAGATGGCGATAGAAGGTTTGTTAAAAAAATCCTCGTTGCTTTTCTCAAAATAAAAATAAAAACAACACATTTTTTCATAAATTTGGAACTTTAGACCGTTTTTTAAAAAAATCAAACAAAATAAGGCTCTGTATGTAGGTTCATTGTATAGAGCAAGGAAATGTGAGTAACTGGGATAAATTTAAAAGATTTACCAGAGCCAGATTTATGACTTTTTAAATTATCTGAAGACAGCAAAATGATTCACTTTAAAAAGTTAAAAAATAACTTAATTTTCCCTATTTGTGTGAAAAAAAACTCAGCAATGTCATTTTCTTCTTAGACAACGACCTTAAAACAATATAGAACGTTATTTTTAATTTTTTTTTCTCCGTTGGTAGGCAAATAGCTGCAGCGCAGATAATAATATAAACATAGAGAATATAACTACAAAACCTTTTTTAGAATGTGAATATAATATAAATAGTTACTGTAATCTACAGATAAATTGAAAACGACCCTGCTTTTTGTAGGTTTTGTCTTCTTTATCAATTTTCTTCTCATTCTTTGACTTTTTTTAAAACTTAGAATCTATTAAGTTCTTAAATAATTGAAAATGAAAGTACATAACTACATAAACAATAACAAAAATCTAAACATTTTTTTTTCACCACCAACACTTATAACTCTCTAGTATTTTGTTATAGTTAAAATAACCCGAGAATTCAAGTAAAACCATAACGAACTTAAAGGCCTGTTTACACAGAATCAATATATAAATGTTTGCGAAAGCGTGGCAAGCTTGTTGGTGAGCAAAAGTTAAAAATGATATATGGTAATTGATGACAGAAAAATAATTCAACAAACAACAAACTTTCTTACGTTGCCAGTTATTAATATGCAAAAAAGAAATAATCTAAAATATCTAAATAGAAATAAATTTTCTGTCGACAGTATTGAAATTACTTTTGATTTGGTTTTAATCTATTGGAAGAATAGCTTATTAAATAAAAGAAAAAAAAAACCTACCTTACAATAAAGAATTTTTCGTGTTGTTGCCAAATGAGCTCCAGCTGCAAAGCTCGCTTTTTTGATTTCGCAATAAATTTTCTTAAAAACAGATTAATGAGTTTTATTGGGAGTTGTTTGGGCACAACCTGAATCAATTTGAAAACGAAAGTGATAATTTATGTTACCTGACCCCAAAAAAGGTCAAAAAGTAAGCATTTTTAGTTACTTTATGAAGTTTTCTGAATAGTATAGGGTCTATCTAAACCAAATAAACTTTTTTTTTTTTCAAACTTTGTCGCTTTTAAAGTGTGGGGTGGGTGGGGGAAACCCCTAAGATGGTAACCCAATTACTAAGATTTTTTTAACGGATGAATTGTTTTAATTTTGTGTTTTTTCCAATTATATCATTGAAACATTCTTAAAAAAAAAAATAAATTCAAAATGGCACCCGAAAATGCCAATTTGACCGAAAAAGACATGACAAGGACAACTTTCTTTGTTTTTTTTTCTTTGTTTCTTCTTAGTTTTGATATAGAATACTGTTATAATGTTAAGATATTTACTGAAATGCTTTTTTTTTTTCAAGTTCAAATCGTTTTCATAATGGCACCATTTTTATTACACGATTTATGGTTTATAGGCCTACCATACACATACACTACCTACTACACACTTATACGCCATTAGGACACCTAGTGAATTGGAAAAAAAATTCCACAAACAGTTAAAAATATGTATACACCGCCCTTGGTACATTCAACTTGGTACATCCAACTTGGTACATTCAACTTGGTATATTCAAGGTTTAACTTTTTATTAATAGATTTGTAGGCTTAGAAAAAAATTTTTTTTTTTTCTGTTGGATCGAAGGGATGAAAGTGAAAAATCCGTACTCGTTTGGGTTTGTAATCATTTTTGCGATTTTGGTCAAGAAAATCACTTTTACAGCATGCTTCAATGGGAATTTGAGCTAAAATTTGATAAGTGTCATATAATAATATGGTCATGACTGTAGACCCTGTTTTCATTTCACCTCGTACTTTGCATAATAAAGAGACTCTGTAGAAAATTTCAGCTCGAAAGCCTTTACCAATAAATAGTTTTTGTTCAAAATTTTAAAAGTTGGCAAAATTTGATTTTGAGAAAACAATATTTAAAACTTTTTAAAGAATATACAAAGTAATTTATATGTTGAAAATGTACAAAACAAACTAAGGGAACTCTCTTCTAGCATGTGTCACTCTTTGCCTTTCATCATCTTTATTCTTATTTACTCTTAACTTTGTCCTTAGCTTTTTATAACGGGGTGTCGACTTCCAGCTCATTTCTATACAGAGATAGCCTGGGTTTAAGTGTAACATTACCAAAACAGGAGTCACTCTCTGCATGCCCTCATTAAAGGAAATGATTACAGATGCCTCTATCTCCAAAAAGTTTCTTCCAATTCTTTTGGGGGCACCATGTCTCACTCATCCGGCTAAGTGACTCGTTGACGTTCTGTTTATTTCTGTGTAATCCAAATTCAGAACAATGTTTTGAGGTTTTGGGTAATAGTAAATATTTAGAACGGATGTTTTCAAACGCAATTAGACAGGGATTTAGGCAAATTAGTCTATAAATATGGAAAATTTAACTGCCCTAACGTGTTAGAGATACAGTGTCACAAGCGTCTCTAAGGCCGTTGCTATGGGACTCGAGCATAAATTGACCTAAAGAAAATACGCAACATCTCAAAAATGACCATCTCCCAGTTATAGGGTTAACATCTTAAATCAAAACCGCATCAAGGTTCTAAGCCAAACAAAAGCATGTGTTTATCACGTGGCGATGAATAATGATTGGTTGTTTAAAGTTTAGATATGGCTTTGTAATGGAATGTTTGAGCAAGAAAAAAATCTTTTGTTAAATTGTTATGGGTGAGCGGAAATTTTACGAGAAATAAGCTGGTAGCAGATGTAGGCTATACAGATACGGCTACCACAAACCATAAAAAATTCGCTGAAATCCTAAAAAAAATAAGCTTGAAGAAAAAAAAGAATTTATTGACATTACTAATTGAATTGGGAATTGAAAAGATTTCCTTGTTTTGAATAAAATTGAATAACTTGATTGTTTTTTAATTCCCAAGGCTTTTATGCTGCGTGCTTCATAGAACTGATCAGTTATCTTTCAAAATTCGAATAAGCGAATCTTTTGCAAGGATCGAGGGGCGGTTTTTCGAAGAAGGCAGCTTATTCGAGGGTTGCTTATCAATATTTTTAAAGATATATGGTGCGCCTAATGCTTCGAGCATTAAAAAAGGTTAAAACTGTAATTGGCTTTGTAATATATTTTACATATATAAATTTTAGCAATTTTTATCATATTATGGCAGTAGTTCAATAATTCGGGCGTGCCCGCTACTAATTCTGTTCTGTAGTATACACAATAATAACACTATAAATATAACAATAAATCATTTTCCAAACTAAAAACTTTAATCATATATACAAGACAAAAAATACAGATAAAATATTTTGTTTCCTTTGTTTAAACCTAATTTGATTGAGTCAGTAAATTACGGGTTTTCGCTTTATAATATATTTAGGAACTTATATATTTTGTAGATTAGGTTTTTGGCCTATAGTTCTTAAAATATATTTTGCTTGTAATATTTACTCAAAATATTTGGCAAATTCTACGGAACAAATTATGGAATAGCGAAAACGTGTATTAAATCAATAAATAGTCGTTTATAGTTTTCAAATGTCAGTAAGTTAAAAAAAAATATGCGGTAGTTCGCTCTACTTTGAATTATTAGAGAGTCCTGTTTTTCCATGTCAGTTAGTAATTTTTAAAATTGAAAAAGAAGCTACGTTAAATCTTAATAATGTTAAATTATGTAATGATCATATTTAAAGTTTGGAAACGTCAATGAGTAGGTCTGTAAGTTGACTAAGTGACCATGTGATAGCTTGATACAATTTTTCGCCATTTGTAACAGTAGATTCCTTTGAAGTATTCACTGTGATAAGAATGCTAAGTAAAACAATTGATAAAATCAATTTTTATCCAGTTCCAAAAAACTCCCCAGGTATACCACTATTTATTTTAAAATCTAACGAATACAACCAATTACAACCAAGAGGTCACGTATTCAGGAAGAATATTAAAACAAAAAATATATTTAGGCTACATGTAATTACCTTAGATCTTTAATTGTATAAAAAATCCCGTATCCATCTTTAATCATGGGAGACATTCCTCCGTGTATTTTAAAGTAACCAGCTAAACTTGTAGAGAGGACAAAGTTGCCATCTCCTCCGCTGAAATAAAAACATATTTGAAAACGTGGATATCAAAAAAAATAATATATATATATATATTTATTTCAGGTATTATTTTAATTTGATCATTGTAATTCATAGCGATGCCGCCAAAAAGTTACAGGTTGCGTACATCTTTTTTTTCTTTTCTGGTTTAAAAATGCTTAAAAATTTACAAGAGCAAGCATGTTTCTCGTATGAAAGTACAGCATTGTTCCTAGTTGTGGTTAAAGATACTTAAAGATGTTAACATTTACAAGAGCAAACATGTTTTCTCGTATGAAAGTACAGTACTGTTCCTAGTTGTGGTTTAAAGATACTTAAAGATGCTAAAATTTAAATGAACGAGTATCAAAGTAGTTTTCGTGATCTGCTTCGCGATATTTCACTTCAGTACATCTTCAATCTAGATACAGAGGAATGTGCTAAGAAAATGGTTCCTTGGCTTCATGTTGGCATTGATGCCTATATTTCCTGACGAAAGTATCAAGTGAGACCACACTAGAGCCCATGGGATTCTCCAGCAATTTTGGCCGCATTTGCTCTTCGCAACCAATATTTTTGTCTTCTACAGCACACTAGTTGTTTTTAGAATAGACGTCTTTTAACCAGTGCTCGCAATGACTGCAAGAGTCACCGAGGAAGCTAAACGCTCTTACCAAAATCAGGTCCATGAACGCCTGGTGATACAATCTATCAGATCCCGAGACTTCTGATCAACATATGGGAGTTTTTCAAATAAGGGTAAGTCTTTAATCTTTCCACTCTTCAATGAACCCGGGGTCGTTACCTCTGTATAAGGCTTTCACAAGTATCTAGGTACTATACACAACCAATCTCAAACAAAAATTTCGTCACGGCATATATGAAAGCAGCATCAAAATTATGACTACTACACACAATGAGAAACTCACTGACAAATGAGGACGCTAAAACGATGAACAAAGGGATGCTTCTACCACAACTGATGGATAGCAGTTTTACAAAACCAAATCTTACGAAAACACGACTTTCAAAACTCGCTTCTTTCGATAATCGAGTCAGCAACATATTGAAAGAAAAAAAAACACCTATAATAAAGGAAATAAAGAAACATGCAGTCTGCTTGGTAAAGAAATGCGTAGATAAACACGTTTGTGAGAATTTAAAAAATTACTTTAATATGAAAAATTATAACAAAAACATTCGAAAAAATGGGTTAACTTTACAAATTCTTAAGGTCAAACGTCAGTTTACAAAGTCTGGATTCTTTTCAATAGGTGTAAAAATTTACGACATTACGACTTGTCTTATGAAATAAGACAAGCTGAATGGAATACCTTTAAGAAATTTTGTGTTGAACATTTTAGATAACTATTTTATATTCATAACATATCAACGTTTTTATGAAGGACACGTTAATAGCAGCATTTTTTTTTACTGAAATGTCATACCCTGTTGAAATATTCATGAATGGTAATAATAATCATTACTATATGGTTGTCCCCTCTTGATGATTCTGTACTCATACTGCCTGATTTCCAACGAGGACTGACATTAACTTAACTCATCTCAACATAGCAAAAGCAAAATAGTTTCAAGCGTTATCGCTAGTCTCGATAATTCTAAAGTTGTACTACAAAAGTGCTTTCCAGAACTCTCTGCAAGTTGTTTAAGAAGTGTTTGACTGAATCCCGTTTTCCTTCTTGCTGGAAGTTGGCTTCTGTTCTCCCAGTATTCAAAAATTCTGGAGAGCAACCAGATCCTCGTAATTCCCGTCCTATCAGTCTCCTTTCCATCAAAATTCATGTGTTACTCGTCACTTAGAGTCGCTAAATCTGTTTTTTGATCATCATTATGGTTTTTGTTCTGGTAGGACTACTATTGGCTATCTGACTATCATCTGTGACCGTGCCTATCAATCTCCTTATGCTTGCGTTGAAACCTGGGCGATTGCACTCAAAGCTCTGAGGCACTCAACAAGGTTTGGCAGGCTGGACTTCTCCATAAGGTGGTCATCTATAACCTTAAATTTTCACAATGGTCACGTCGTCTAGAAATTTTTATATGAATTTTTGTAAATTTTTAAAAAGATTTCCCTAAAAAGTTTTATTCTATCATAAGGAACCATGACCAAACTATATGGTAATAACTTGAACTTACCTTGCTTTCCAGGCTTTATCTGTGAATATGGCAGGCGTTGGTAACCCTAAGACATATTATACAAATTAAACGCCAGCCTCAAGAAATTTAACGCAGAAATAGTGTTTGTTTAAATAGCAAATTTGCTTATCGATCCACCCAAGTTTCTTTAAAAATTTATAGTCATAAATCAAGTGTCAAAAAGTCCATAATTGTGTAGTTGTGTCAATGAAGAAGGCATGGAAAATTCATTATAAGAGTGAGACTTAAAAAAAAAATATATATTTTATCATTCTGAAAATTAAATCTGTGCAAATATTTTCTTAACCAAAAAAGCGAGCACAGCGAGCTTTGTAGCTAGAGCTCATTTGGCCACAACACGAAAAATTCTCTATAGTTAGGAAGGTTTTTTTGTTGACTCCGCAGGTTTTTAGGCCGAAATTCGAGCCAAAATTCGTGCCTATTTTTTCATATTATGTTTCGCTTTAACATTTCTTTTTTATTAATAATATTCGAACACTAAGTAGAGAATAATTCAACCGAGGCAATAAGATATGATATCTTTGTTTTTAGTTACCGAATCAAAATTAATTTAAATACTATTCAAAGGAAATTTTATTAAACGTTTAAAAAAAGAATCATTTACATTCCATTCGAATGTAAACATCAAATTGTTTTAATATTTAATTCCGTGTCAAGGCGGGTGTTTCACACTTAAGTTAAATTTAAAATCATTTTAAATTGAAATATATTTTTAATTAAAAACAATATTTTTGTTTCATTATGTATGCTATATACCATTGTATATTAATCACTGGTAGCGTAAGAAAACCTTCAAATCATCAATTACCATATACCATTTTTAACTTTGGCTTGCCAACAAGCTTGCCATACTTTTGCAAAACTTTATACATTGATGGCATTTTTAATTAGTCATTATACCAGTAAAACCATAAAATACTAGGTAAAAATACAGTTGTAGAATTCGTTAATCTAGTTCGTTAATTCGTTAATATCTATAAACGCTTCACAATTATGGAAAATATAGTAAATATCATATACTAAGTCAAGAATACCTTCTTAGTTATGGATGGGGAAGTTTGTATGCTAAGAAAATAGGTTTAAAGAATGACATAATAAAAGCATATGTAATATCTTCAGTAAATCTTTGACCCAGATTAAAGTTTCCAAACAGTTTTCGTATGCATTTGGAAGTTTAAGTATAGAAATTTTCACCTGGCTATATATAAAAAGTTATAAAAGTATACTTTTGTATTGAATTTTCAAAATAAAATAAAAAATATGATTTCTATACCAGACCTCTCAAGAATTTGAATTATCATACTTTTTCTGTAATGGCAGATACAAACAAAGAAAAGATTTTTATCTGGTGCATATTTTTTATTGCTGGTTTGTAACCTTTTATATTCTTAGGTTCGGAATTCAGTAATTTTTTAACATGATGTAATAATATGTACAATTAACCTTGTTGGATCCAAAAAACCTACCATATTATAGTAAAAAACTACTTTTTAGAAAAAGTTTTGTTGGCATCTTCTACATTAGTTATCCCTATTGTCTGAATAAAATTTTAGGCTGTAAATGTATTTTGAGTCGAATAGCTAAAAATTTAAATATTACCTTCCAGTTCAGCTACTTTTTTTAGTCCAAACAAATGTCTATCGATCCCTTTAAAATGCAAACAAAGCAATATAAATAAATGATTACGTAATAATTCTAAGAGTTCTTTTGCACCTTAAATTTATTAGTTTTCAGAATAATACTAATGGCTGTCTCATTAGTGATTACGCTCCACGCTGAAGTATTGTTGCAAAATTACAAGTAGAATAGATATGGATACTGCTATTTTCAACTACAAAGTTTTTCCTACACGTCATATTTATTTGACAGTAGCTATATACACTTTTATGACACCAAGTCTTATCTTATTCTCATACATTAAAAATTATCTTATTCTCATACATTTAAAATTATCTTATTCTCATATATTTAAAATTATCTTATTCTCATATATTTAAAATTCAAGAATCTTAAGAAATATATATA
>JAUZNK010077700.1:0-13469 GCA_035046665.1 Euphysa ruthae | reverse complement strand
GGCAAAACCATATTAATTGTTCTTATCATGATTAGAATTTCTTAAAAAAACACAAACAAATATTTAAAAAGAGAATTTGGATGATGGTAAAAATCACGATGTATCAAATCCGATTTATCAAATGAGAAATAACCCTGAAATAATTATATCAATTCATTGATTACTCATTAAAATATTTTAAACATTTTAATTCATGATATCAGATAAAATTTCTCATATTTAAATTTAAATAGACAATGTAGGGCCAATTGTTTGCATTTTTGTAACTTATTTATTTTTCATAAGTTATTAAAATTTAACAAAAGTAATTGCCCAAATGATAGCTATAATAACTAACAAGAAAGGAAGGTGTGAAGAAATTTTACCACTACATAGTATGCTTAGTCGAATAAGAAAAGAAGAAATTTCTAATTTCATAAGACTGCATTAAAAAAATTGTTAACCAAATTGATTTTCAAGGTGATTAACAGTGAATAAAATCATTTTTTATGACTGGAAAACAACACCAATAACAACAACGGATATTTGCTGCTATATAGATATGGTGTTTAACCTAGCTCTATAACAATAACAAATTAAAATGTTCCAGGGTTGAGACAAACAAACATAACTAAAATAAGTAAACTAAACTAACTTTTCATAACTGAAAATGACTTACTAAAAATAATAGAACTAACAGAAAACACTTATAGAGTTCAGTTATAATTAGTCGCTTGTGTTAAAGCTATGAAGAAGGTTTTTTGAAACAATTGGATGAAACACGTCTTCATATTCGCTATCATCAAATAAACGAGTACGAGTTGGTAGTTCAGAAAGTATTTCAGAAGCAGGTGAATAATTTGATGATAAATCTAAATTATTAGGTTTAAGAGATGGTGAGGACATCAACCATCTTTTTTCACTATCCCCAGATTTTCTTTTGTGTAAAGGACTACGTTGATCTTTATTTGAGCCTTGAAAAATGGGACTAAATTTCAACTCATCAACATCTCTCCACCTCCCAACAGGTGAGAGACCCGCACAATTCAAACCAGTTTCATTAAATATAGACTCATGTCCATTGACAAAGCTGTATATTGGATTTTGAGAAGGTTGAGGTTTTTCTGTAGGTTTGTCTGTAGCAAAATAAGAGTAAATAAAGCAAAATAACATATAGATAAATTCATAAATTGTAATTAGTGGTTTTGATAGAATATTCCAAATAGTTGTAGTCCCTCTGTTTTTTCTAGCCTGAGTTACACATGGCAATGCAAGTATTTCATCTACATTTGGTCTCTTTCTTGGATCAGCATTCATCAGACTTGAGATTAGTAAAATCAAGTCATCAGAAAGTCCCTGTGTAAATTCATTGGGTAATTCATTATTCCGAAGACGATGCCACAGCATCCCTCCACTTGGTAGGTCAAGACCACATGCTAATTCTAAAAGGGTTATACCCAAACTAAAGATGTCTGCAGCTTTAGTAAAGTTACTTTCCATTAATTCAGGAGCCAGGTACTTGGAGTCTCCATCCATAGCGTCATTTAAGTCTCTAGTTAACTCAACAACTAATCCAAAATCACCAATTTTGTACAACCCATCTCTCCCTAGGAACAAATTTGCTGGTTTTATATCCATATGACCAAATTGAGAATCGTGTAAATGTTTTAAGCCTAAACATAAATCTATTACCATATTCCATATTTCTTTTTCCTCAACTACTTGCACACTTTCGGAATATTCTTTCAAACTCATTTCACATAATTCTGTTTGTATGTATAAGAAATCAAGCTCTTCCCACGCATTGTAAAATTTTACACAGTTTCGATGTCCTTGCAGCAACTCATTTTTGTTCACTTCCTCAAGACGCTGTTTTCTATCAAAATCACCTCTAAAACGTTCTCGAGATTTCTTTACAGCATACAACTTTCCATCATCTCTGCTCTGAACTTTAAAAACTTCGCCAAAACATCCAGCACCCAGCACAGATAGTTTTGTAAAACATTGATCAAAGTAAAGTTTTTCAGTGTTTTTATAAAGAGGACTTGTAATGTTAGTTGACTTATTCTGTTGAGATGGTTGTCTGAAACTAACTGATAAAGCACCCGGTGTAGAGGAATTGCGATGACGAAATATTCGACTTACAGGAGGTGCTGATTTGATTGGTGATTTTGGATATAACTGATTTTCAATATGGCTGGGGAATCTCTTTTTACGAGAGAATGTCAACTTATCTTGTATTATCGGCACTGGCCGAGGAGTGCCTGTTGTCATTTTGTCACTAAAAAAATTAAATAATTCAAAATATGACATAATAACTAAAAACAAGCAAAGTATTTGATTGGGTAATAAGCATAGCATTTGATTGGTTAATACGGAAAAGATATATTTCCATAAGTGTAAAAAATTTAAGAAGAAATTTATGATTGTTTGGTCGAGAGTTAAGACCAACAGATAGACAGACAGATATACTGGCACCTATTGAAATTTCTTTGCATTGGATCATGTTTGCCATAGAGCATAAATTGTGTTAGTTGGTTAAATTAACTGCAAAGGTTTTCTTACATATTATTATCCTTTTCAGGGCTTCTAAATTATCAAAATATACCTTTAATGATAAGTTTAATCATTGTTTGTATTAAACTAATATGATTATTTAACAAGGAGAAGAGTGACTTAAGCAAATTTTACCAAATTATTTTATTTTCATTTAAAAAAACCAGCAATTTCCAGTAGCTAGCAATGTAACCCAACATATGTCTCCAATGATCATATTCTCTCACTAATATCGATATAAAAATATTTTTAAATTGGAAAAAAGTCCAAATAATGTTAGTATTTGCTGAAGTTGAGAAATCTTGCCTGAAATGTGCAGTACACACATATTATATAGACCGATGCTTTTAGTGATTTTTTAAAGAAATTAAAAATATATATATTTTAAAGAACATGCCTATTGCTAAGGAACAAGTATATATGGCCATATAGCTCAAACCAAATTGATCAGAAATATTAATAAAAAATTAAGGGTTTTCATTATTTTGCAGATATTCTGGAAGGTAGTTTTAACTATACAAAGCCTGGGAGAGGGAGTGTTTGTGGAAGGGTATATGATTGGATTGAAAAATATATTATAAATTCTCAATTTTAGACAAATTTAACATTTCATAGAAAGTAAGCATATCAGAATTTTAAAAATGGCCAACTGAAATGGTTGCAGCGATGATGACTGATAAATTGTTTCCAAGAATACTGATATACTAGTGTAGCAAGTAAGAAATGAGCAATTGTCACCAATTTTTTTTTTTTCTAAATAAGTAGATTCTTGCAAGGCAAGAAGCCACTATTAAAGGAAGCAAAAGAAAAGTAAAACTCCAAACTTCCAAATCGCTACATATACGCTGAGTGGACAATACCCAGTTTGAACCCTAGACTAAGTGCTTGGGAGTCAAATGCATTATCAAGAAAGCTAACCAGGCACAAGGTACATCTGTTTGAAAATAGGTCAAGCACCAGACCCAATAATTTCAACCATGGAATTAAATGGGGCCTTAACCTCTTACGTTCACAAAGTATTATAAAAATTATCATCCTAGTTTTTAGATCTTTTTAAAAAATTTATACTGGACATAACTTGACTTTTTATAAAGTTGATTTAGAAAAAAGCCCCTAAAATTTTTTCTTATATTTCAAATTGCATGAAATTTTTAGCTAAAGCTTGTTAGAGTAACAAAACCTAAAACTTAAATTTCACACATTCATGGCAAGAAAACATAAAAAGGTTAGAAAGTTAGAAGGTTAGAAGAGACAATGGAAAGAGGTGCAAAGGCGGACTAATAGTTTTCTTTTCAAGGGACAGACAGGAAATAAAACAGACACAATAATCTACACAGCTTGTTATTTCTAATAATAACATTCAGTCTTATTTACAGTTTCTAATTTTTAATGCTTAAATTCTTAACTTACATTGAAATAATATAAAACATCAATACAAAATTAACTTCTGTGTGGATGGGTGAGTGAATGGTATTCATAATATCCACTGATCAATATGAAACACATTTCTTCCTTTCTATAGCAAAGATTTGAAAAATGTTGCAATCTAGACAGAGTATTGAAGAGTTTATGTAAATATATCTTTTCATCAACAAGAGCTATCACTTTATATTGTTTTCCAAAAATTTTTAAATTTGCTTACAGAACCCAGAAGTATTTCTCTTTGACCTGTTCAATCAAGTAGGGTAGCAATTGTTATTATATTATAATTTTATATATAGATAGTATTTTCTCTTCAAATTCATCGGAGAGTTGTTTTTTAACATTTTTTAGTATTATGTTATAAGCTTCCAGCCACAGAAAGTTCAACTGAGAATCCAAGTTTTTCCTATGTAGTTCATACTAAAGGAATTCATAAGGAAGTGCTGCAGTCTAGAAAGGTCCCTGTGGACGCATTTGATTTTGCTGAATAGAATGAATATTTTGCAAAGGTGTTGGGGCTAACTGTCCTTGTTGAAATTGTTGCATTATAAGTTGGGTCTGATAGTCATTTGATGAACCTGAAATTTGGCGTTGATAAATGTCAGTGGGTTGCTGTGGTTGTTGTTGTTGAACCATGGGTTGTGGCTGCAGGTTAGGTTGTAGGTTGGGCTGCATGCTTGATTGCTGTTGCATATTGGTTTGCTGTTGTATATTGGGTTGCTGTTGTATACTGGGTTGCTGTTGCAAGTTGGTTTGATAACCAGTATCCGACATTTGCCGTTGCATGTTGATATCTATGGAAATAAAATTATATTCAATATTACTAAAAATGGTAGTTGCCTCAAAAGCTAATTTTTGATTTGGCTATATCAGACATAATAATTTTGCTTTCCAAAAATTTTTGGTTTTATTACTGTTATTACCAACTAAATGGGAATATTAAATGTGAAATTTAAAAAAATAAAAACAGAAAAATTTATAAAAAAAAAAAAAAAAAAAACAAAAAAAAAAAAAAAAAAACAAAAAAGAATAGAGACATAATCAAAAATATATTCTAAAATATATTCTAAAATATATTACCGGATAAAGAATTCGCACTAACTTTATAACTAAAACATAGCTCAAGTATTCTCCTCTATGATCTATTAACTCAAGCATATTTGGCATAAAAAATTTGCTATTTTCAGCATTTCTAGCTTTCTTCTATACTTCCGCTATTTTTCAAACTTCTGCAGCTGTTCAAGTCTACAAAGTCTACAAGGCTACTTTGTTTAATACGATAACAAAGAAACAAGGGCTTACTTTTGAACATTTGTTTAAATAAATGCTGATTTATTTGTTTGACTTGAGGGTCTTGTAAAATTGGCTGTTGCTGCTGTATTTGTTGTTGCTGCTGTATTGGCTGTTGCTGCTGCATTGGTTGTTGTTGTAATGGCATTTGTTGCATTTGTTGTTGCTGTAAAATATTATCTCCTGAAAAATAAAAATTAATCTCATATTTTCACCAGACAAAGGGTTCGAGTGGCCTAAGTATAAAAGCTTAAGAATAAATGAGTATGATTGATTTTAGATCAACACAGCAAATCTTATACACACCCATGCAAACACGCACATACACACGCGCACACACACACACGCACGTATGCATGCTGTTCTTTTTTCATCAAAGATTGCTTGATGATGGTATATATATACTTTAACTTGTGTCAGCTGAATGAAGAAACTAAAAACTATTCAGTAGTCAGTTTTATTGTGAAATTATTTTATAAAATATTATTTAGCTAAAGGTCAGCATGTCGATGTGAAACTCGAGTACTAAATAATTTTATATTTCTCTGTTGAACCAAAATAAATATATAGATAAATAAACAAACAAGTGCATTTATATTATAATAACACATCTTTTATTTCAATGCCATATCAAGAATTTACAATATCTAATTGTTTTTACACCACATATTACCATCACAATATTGCAACTACCACTAAAATAACACCACATAACTTATTAATTACCACAGATTATTATATATTTAAATTCTATTAATAATTACACACTGCACCTTTTTTATCATTCAAAGTGTTACCATTCATTTTAACAAAAACAAAAATTTGATAAAACCACTCACTTCCTATCAATTGCTGGTCAGGGGACATCATTCTAAGAGAATTATTTTCATATGCAGAACCTTTTAGTAACCTTCTGAAACTAGATTGTTGGTTTGGAGCTTGTTGAAACTGTAAATCTGAAGCTTAACAGAAAAAAAAGCAAATTATTAGCTACCAGTATAATAAATAAACCATAATGATTATTTATTATTACCAAAAATGTCCTTTAATACAAATTTACCCCCAAAAGTTGCACGACTAATACTTGTAAACTAAAATAAGCAATGAATAATTTCAGGAAAAAAAAATTTTTGTACTTACCCACTATGTTTCTGAGCCAACCTTATGACCAGAACCAGATACTCTCAAAGTGGCTATCTAGTAACAAAGACTACCTTAGCTCTAGAATCATCAAGATATAACCAAAAATCTTAAAAAAAAAAAAAAAAAAAAAAAAACTCTCCACATATAATTTCAGTGAAATTTAGGCATAAACCCTTTAGGGATGCTTAGACGTAAATGCATCTGTCCTATCAGTTGAGAGCAGACATCCAACCTTTATAAAGGAATATTTCGACATATTTCTCAATTATTGGGAGCAGAAACCTCAATCTTTTTTAAAAAGATGTTTAGACACAAATGTCTCAACAATTGGGAGCAGATATCTCAATAATTTTTTAGGAATTTTCAGATATAACTACCTCAACCAGTGGGAGCAGACATTCCAATCTTTTTAAGGAATGTTTAGACATAACTGCTTCAACAAAATTGAGCAGACATCTCAATTTTTTTAAGGGATGTTTAGACATATCTGCTCTAACAGCTGAGAGCAGATATCTCAATATTTTTAAAGGAATGTTTAGACATAACTGCTTCAACAAATTTGAGCAGACATCTCAATTTTTTTTAAGGGATGTTTAGATATAACTGTTTTAACAGTTGGGAGCAGACGTCAAAATCTTTTTTGAAATTTTTAGACATATTTGCCTCAACCATTGGCAAAAGACATCTCAATCTTTTTTAAAGGATGTTTTGACATAACCACGTCAACAGTTGGGAGCAGACATCCAAATCTTTTTTAAAGAATTTTCAGGCATAGCTGTCTCAAGAGTTGGGAGCAAGGACCCTGATCTTTTTAATCTCTCACTAAAAAATTAACTTTTCATGAATTACACTTAGGTAGTGCGATGTTTGAGGTGTTGATTACGAGACTTACCAAACTTCAATGTAAATACCCCTGCCAAATTTTAGCGTCATCTATTATTTGAAGCCATAATTTGAAGGATGCAGCAGTGAAAAAGAATATTCAGATTTTTCAAATTAACATTTCATGAAACTCAGAAATCTTCTGCCCGTCGAAAATGTCTCCTAATTAAAGAATATAATACTGAATGAAGTAGTGAGATTTCGTGATATTTCTAACATGCCAATTTCAATTCAATTCCAATTATGGAGATTGACAACTATCTATTGGCTAGACTAATTGCAAATATCTTGTTACTCCCAATAACTTATTGTGTTGTATTGACTTGATAATATTACACAGGAAGGACATCCAAACAATAGAATCAGCTTGGTCCAATAACAATTCTCCCCAGAGCTGGCGCTGGCACCAGACTCTTACTCACAGTCTTGCTGAATTGATCTCATTTGTTTGTCACATTTTTGCAGGTTAGTGGAAAGCATTTTTTATGATACAACTGTGGTTTTATTTCGTTTCTGGTATACAGCATGCTTCAGGAGGATTGTCATACTAGAGGTGTAAAAGTTCATTGAATTTGATCTATTATCTTTAATGCTGTTATATGCTACAGTATTAAGATTGCCATCAAAATTTTTTTGAAACCTAAGATTTAAAACAAACTAACCTGATTGTATATTCATTTGTGAACTAAGTAACCTTTGCTGTTGTTGATAGCTGAGTTGTCGTGGCTGACGTAAATTTATTCCTGATGTTTGAACATTATCTGGTAAGTTTATCTAAACAATCAGCAAGAATTTTTTAACATAATCATCAGTTCCCTATCAAATAATTGAATCTTACTTATTCCTTGTTATAAAATAGTTATAAGTTAAGCTAACATTGACTTTAATCTATACAGAAATTTAGATATCTGTAAATTTATTTGGAATCTTATCTGTATGCGCAAGTGCCCACACACGCCATATCTCAAAATGGCGTGCGGTCATCGCATGTCTGAACTTCTTATAGAGGTGTGATGCCCAAGAGGATTTTATTGGCAGCTTTTATGATTATGAAATTTTATATATATAAACTAAAAAAAAATAACAATAACCTTGCAAAAACTTGCATTTTTTAAAAAGAAAGGCGTCATGCGAAATGAATAAGCAATTTATTTTGTCTACGACTTACTTTGTTTTTTAGCAACTATGAAGTTTCAATTTTAACCTCATTCATTAATTATTCATGTAGTACCATACCTGTCAAAAACTTCAAAAATTACAATATAATCACTTTGTTTATATTTTGATGCATAATTTACAAGCATTTCACTCTGATTGGTGCAATCTTAATAAGAGAATATTTTAGACAATATTTGTTTGCTGTCAGAATGTGCTTACCGCTCAATTACAATTTATTCAAACAATTAGAAAGATGGAAGGCGAAGCGAATAAAGTCTCACAAAAAAACAGATATGTTTTCCTACTCAATACAAAAGAAAAAACTTGATTGACTTGATAGATTCTTCTTTTTAAAAAAATATTCTGTTTATGTAACTTCCCTAGTCGGGTTTTTCTCAACAAACTTTTTTTTTTATAGAAAATTTTTTTATTTATATTGTTGAACATAACAAAGGGAGAGCACCTCATCTGTTAACATTTTAATAACTAATTTGGAATTTCATTTCTTCTGTTGCTAGATAGATAAGTTAGAAACTTTAAACTGCAGTTCATTAGCAGAGAGACATTTGACTCGTTTTACAAACAGCTAGTTATAACAACTATACAGAGTGCTTTGAAAAATAAAAAAGTAAATAAGAATTTGGGATCGCACACCTGCACGTGTGCACGCCATAGGAAATAAGTGAATTTAGGCATGCGATGACTGCACATGAGCCATTTTTCTTATGACCAGGCCTGCAACAAAATGATATATACTACAGCATACTGCTATAAAGGGCTTTCAAACAAGTGTCTGGTATAATCAAAACTCTTTAAAAGGTATGGAACATTATTTTTTATTCTCTCGAGGTGATGAATACTTAAGATAGCTGTTTATCTATGATATTACTCTAATTTAAGTTTTCGTATTTTGCTTGTTTTGTAAAAGAATAGAATAAATTAAACTGAAATCTCAGGTAAGATGTATCAAACCTTTAGTTTACATATAACTATAGCACACTCAAAAAGTTCAAGATGAGTTGATGTTTCTCTCCTCTAAAATTAATAATTTTTTATAATCAAACTTTTTAAAAATAATTTTATATGCACAGTGTCACAAGTTTATCAAAAAAATCTATTTGTGATATAAAAAAATTACTTATATGCATCATTAGGGAGGAATAAGAAACCAAAAAGAAGCAGGTGAGAGAATAACAAGAAGAAAATATGAGATAGTAAGTTTTTTTTAATAAAACACAGCGTTTTTAGACAAAACTCAATATTTTGAACCCAAAAAATAAAACTTTTGTCAAATTCCAATGTTCTCTGAAATAAATGTACCACTTCACTGGGCTTTTGAGCCAAAACCATGTTTTTCTGGTAATCTAGCCACCACTTTTCCAAGTTTTTAGACACTAACAATAAATTTCCAGTTTTGATAATAGGACAGTTTTTTGCACAATGAAGAACACATTAAAATACACTACAAAAAGTTATAATTAAACCCAAGAAATATGATAAATTGGTAAGAGAAATGGACAAAATAATTATAAAAGATATCAAGAAATAGATTAAAAATAGGTAAAATATCAAGAAACTTCACTGTTTTTGGGACAAAAATAAACGGTTAAGGCAATGGAAAACCAAATATTAAATCAAAAAGTGCAATACCACATGTATTATTTGTTCCAGAGAAACACCAGTTAACATGTTTAGCACTGGATATAGCCTAGAATACAGCTAGATAACGGTTTTCCAAGGATATGCTAGAGCAAATCAGTTCAAATATTATGATAAAATCATTGACTTAACTATTTGTCTAATTTAAAGGTCTATACACATGATAAAAAATATTTTGTTAATCTCACGTTCAGTGATAAAAATAAGAACATTTCTATCCACGAGGGGCAATTCTCACAGCATTAATATAACAACATACATTTGGAGCAGCTTGCGATAATGGTCTCATTTGTTGCTGATTGAATATACTTTGCTGTTGTCTTGTTATTTGTGATAGAGATGTCTTTTTTGCATTAATCATATTTTGAAGAGCTGTTTTAGCAGTGTCATGTGTGACGCTGTTTGAACTTATGCTATAAAAAAATTTTTAAATTAATAGGTCTCTCTTGGCTTGGGCAAAGGTAGCTGCTACAATACTAGCAAGCTCACAAACTATAGAAATCACCAATAAAGAGGACTGGCAACAAAACTTTATATTTCTCTTTTATTACATAATCAATTAACACTTTAGTTTCAATGACAGCACTATCGTTTGTTTGGAAGTTGAAAGTTTAAAGGCCTCTATATACTAATAAGTTTACACCGGAATTTACATATGATTTACATATATATTTATTATCTTTGATGTTTCTTTTTCTTGTTAAATGTTGTAAATAATAATCAACTACTTATCCAATATCCTAAATAAGTCTACATAATCTAACAAAGCAATAGCAATTCCATGAATTTGAGACTGGCAAATTCCAAACATGTAAAATGTTTCTCCATGCATGGGCTAACTGCCATAACAGAAGATTTTTACAATTGCTAAAATATGAAAACAGTTTTCAGTTGCAATCAAACAAACTTTTGTTGCAGCCATTTGTAGACATAAACAACATCCAAGAGAATTATTTAGCGATGTCACATTAACTGTACATAATGTCATTAAAGAATCTTCTTGCAATCTCGATTTTTTTGGACGTTTGTTTTTTTTTATTTACGAAAATGTCATCAATCATGATATAAACCCGAAGAAACTGTCATATTAAGTAAAACTTTATTTTCAAGTATATATTTTTTTCAGATATCTTAAATAACAAAAAACCTTTCTTGTCATCTTAAGGTTAGTACGAATTAAATTAAAAAATAGCTTTTCAAATAATAGATACATTAGATATATAAATACAATTTTTTTTTCTGTTACCATGTAAAATTAACTCTTTGAGTGCATTAGATAAAATTCTAATGTATAAGCTATAGACCGACCATTTATAATAAAAAAAAAAAAAAAAAAACCTCACTTTACACTATTTGTCATAAGTTCTGTCATATTAATTGTAGAAGACCAGCGAGGGTTCAAGTTTTTTGCTTATACCAAAAAAAAAGGTAAACCTATAACAAATTCTAAAAATCCAACTCAGTTGGATTGTCAGGCTCTTCAAAATCAACTCCTGGCAAGGCTGTTAATATTGGTAAAGGATGCATACTATCTCCAAATACCCCCATTAGTTAATATCAAAACCAGAAGGGATTTCTTTAGATATTTTAGAGAAGTTGGAGCAGAACAAATATCATCAAGGCTAAGATTCTCGTTCATTTCCTTTATTTTTCGATATCAATTATCAGACAAAGTAAATGAGGTTAGACAACCAGCTGGTTTTAAATTCAAATAGTTATTATTTAAATTTTTGTTGTGTTCAAAATCTAAATGCTCCTAACGATAGAATTTCCTTATTGAATTAATTGCTTAAATAACTTATACATTTTAACAAAAAAGTACTAAAACTTTTTATTTATTTTAATATTTTAACAATAATTGCTGCAGCATTTTCAGAGATTATATCTGTAATGGTTATTTTTTTATTATAGTTTAATACATTCCGAAATCAGACCATATTTTTAGCACGCATATGTTCCGCACTTAATTAAGTCTGTAACTTTCATATTGCAATTGAGCTGTCATGCATGTTTTTGTTTACATTTTCTTGGCACTGTTCTTGCAATGTGCTTGAGCCATTCTTTTTTTTGTTTTATAGAAGCCTTTAATATATTTTTGAATGTTTTATAGAAGCCTTTAATATATCTTTGAAATTATTATTATTTTGGCATTGAAAAAGTATTCATTGTTTTTTTAACACTGATAAGTAAATAGAATGAATAGAAGAAAAGACCTATGTATACAAAGTTTGCGAAAGATTTTTAAAATTAATTTTCCTGTTAACTCAACACTATAAAGTTAAATATAAAACCCAAATTAGAATTTAACCAAATTATTGAAATAAATGTTTTATAAACAGCCTAAAATCTTACCGAACATTTGGTGGAGCTTCTTGAGTAATGTTAGTAAATTGCTGACCTTGTGTTGATATATGCTGTTGTTGCTTCTGTTGATGCATTTGCTGGTATTGGTTATCACTTTGCATCATCTGCTTTTGCTGTGTTTGTTGATGTTGCGTTTGAAATTGTTGACTTTGTGACTGTTGTTGTTGCTTTCGCTGGGCCTGGAGTTGTTGATGTTGCATTTGTTGCGCGAGTTGTTGTTTTGTTTCTTGCAATATTTGTTGTTGCTGTAATGGCAATGCCTGTTGTTTTTGTGCCGTTTGCTGTTGGAATTGTGGTTGTTCCTGTAACAATGGCTGTAATGGGAGATTTTGATTTTGTAGCTGTTGCTGTTGCAAGATATGAAGATTTTTTTGACGAGTTTCATTTGCTCCATTATTATGAGATAATGAACGAGACAAAGGTCGTTTTAAGTCCTAAAGTCAAAAATTGTAAAACAAAAGTTTTTAAGACTTTAAAAATTAAAACAAACTGATATAATGCCGGATTGCTATTATAGATCAATTGGAAGGTCTAACATACCTAAGAGAAAATTTATACCAGATATATTTCTGCCTTAACTGGCTGTTAAGAGCCCTGTGCTAAATAATCATTCTTCCAGGTTCCACAATAAATAAATTTTCGAGAACATATGAACAAAACAAAAAATCAAATTAAAGAAGCAAAAAACAGAGAGCAAATAATTTTTATGAGAAAATACAAGCTACCAAAACTATCATTCCTGCCAAGTGGTGATATGTTTGAAAAGATGCAATGATTTCTGATATTATACACATGTTAATATGTTTATACTAATATAAAGCTATCCTGTTGTTGATTATTTATATTAATTACCTTTTAATCCCTAATTTTTTTTGATCTTTCATAAAAGCCTTAACCAAACCTCAGTTCATACAAATATTTATATAAAAATCATTGTTTTATAGTAATAGAATGTTAAATTTGGTCAGAGGTTAAATTAAATTATTTTATATTGAGTTATTTTTAAACAAATATGT